>CM061920.1:203511768-203545028 GCA_031002005.1 Vandiemenella viatica
GAAATATATTGGACTGGATGAAAAAGTTACTTGCTGGATAGAGGAATTCTTAAAAACCAGAAAGTAAAGGATTTAGAGTAGGAAATACATTATCAAAAGAGGTTGAAGTAAATATAGGAATGCCACAGGGAAGTGTATTGGGACCGTTGCTGTTCATTATTCGAATGAATGTCTGTGTTGATAAGTTAGCATTAGAATTTAGGATTTCCTCATATGATATACAATGGAATCAAAACAGGCGAAGACTGGTATGTATAGAATATCTAGATGTGTAGGTCAGCATGGAATGCAGATAAATGCCAAGAAGACTCAGCTGGTTAGGTACATAGATGAAAACTAAAGGTAATTTTCAGAAATCAATCTAGCAGCCCTTTTTTGCATCCACTCCAACTACTGTATTCGAAACTTAAATTGTGGGTTCCATACTAAACTACTATATCCAAACAATGGTCTGACCAAAGTTACAAACCCAATACATTTACTTCTCTCGTACATCCACTCTAAGTGAAGAATTTTGAAACCTTTTTGTACTACCTGTCCAATGTGTCCCATCCAGTTAAGCTTGTTACCAATCTAATGCCAAGGTAATTACATTTCAAGTCTTCAACAAGCAATTCTTTCCCCACTTTTATAATCATAATCAACCTTAAGTTTTTTTATCTGTGTATCTAATATGCTAACTGTTTGCATTTATCTTCATCCCATGTTTAAAAAATCACAACTAGATAAGCTTTCAAATTACCCTGCAGCTGTTTACAGTTCTTTACCATTTTAATCCTTATACCGGGTGCTTCAAAAAAATGTATACACACTTTAAACTATTGTTGTTTTCCCGCTCTACAAGGCCAGTGTTATATTTCTTCGCCAGGTGCCAGCATAATCGTCCCTCTATGTTATATTATCAGTTGGAATTTGTAATATCAACATGGGGGACGTACGTTTGAGTTTTGAAGAACGTAAGCAGGTTATTAAGCGGTACTGGAAGTTTGAGAATGTAAATGAAGTTCAAAGACAGTGGAGAAGGGAGTATGATACGGAACCACCTTCAAGATTAACTATTATACGCATACGAGACAAGTTCGAAGTTCATGGAACAGTGTGTGATGTGCATAAAGGTCATTCAGGTCGGCCTCGAACAGCTACAAGTGATGAGTCATCAATGGCAGTCTTGGAACTGTTTCAACGCTCTCCTAACAAATCTTCAAGGCAAGGGGCACGTGAAAGTGATGTAAGTGCTAGCAGCGTGCTACGCATTCTGAAGAGAGGCAAGTATCGTGTTTACATTCCAAGGCTGGTGCAACAGCTAAGTGACGACGATCCAGATAGAAGGTTGCAATTTTGTGAATGGATTCAGGAGATGGTGATACGTGAACCAGGATTTATGGGTAGCATCATTTGGTCGGATGAAGCCCAATTCAAACTTAATGGAACTGTCAATAGGCACAATTGTGTTTACTGGGGTGAAGAAAATCCTCACATTACAATTGAAAAAGCTGTAAATTTGCCAGGTGTAAATGTGTGGTGTGGTTTGTCTTCAAGGGGACTCATTGGACCTTTTCGATTTGAAGGCACTGTAACTGGTATTAATTACCTAACAATGCTTGCTGATTCCATATTTCCTGCCATTCGTGCATTATACGGTAATGATGATTTTTATTTTCAACAAGATGGTGCTCCGCCGCACTATCACAGGGACGTACGAGCTTACCTGGATCAAAATTTGTCGGGCCGGTGGATAGGACGCAGGGGGCCAATCGAGTTTCCAGCACGCTCTCCAGACCTTACACCACTGGATTTCTTCTTGTGGGGCACAGTAAAAGATGAGGTGTACAAACGTAAACCACGTAACCTAGACATTCTTTGGAATGAGATTCAAGCAGTGTGTAGAGAAATCTCATTGGACGTTTTGATACGATGTACAGAATCTGTGGTGACTCGTACTCAGAATTGTATTGATGCTGCAGGTCACCAATTTGAACAGTATTAACATTTGTTGTTTATGTTTGATTTACATTGGACTTTTAGCTTTCTATTTTCCTGAAATTTAACTTTGTAGAACGGTAAATAAATTTTCTATGGAAGTTCAAAGTGTGTATACATTTTTTTGAAGCACCCTGTATATACCGTTATGTCATCTTCAAACAATCATTGTAGTTATTCATTAGAATAATGAATATGAATGGTCCAAATATGAAACCCAGTGGCACTTCTGTTTTTACTTCCACTTCTTTTGATACTGCATTTCCTACACTAACTTTTTCTTTTCTACCTTTTAAAAATTCTTCTACCAAAAAATCACTTTCTCATCCATTCCAATAATTTTTATTTTATTTACTACCATTACAGCTCACTATGTCAAAATCCTTTGAAAGATCTAGTGCTACACTATCAATTTGGCCTCCATTGCCCAATGCATCTGAAATATCTTGCATGTGCCACTATTCAAATTTTCATGAATATCCTTGTCTAAAGCCATTTTGCCTTCTTGAAATCCACTTACACTCCTCACATATATTTCTGATGTAGTTGCATATCAATCTTTCCATTGATTTACCTACCACTGATGTCAAACTGATTGGCCCGTAATTTTTGACTGTATTTCTCACCACTCTTTTATGTGGCAGCACTACTATCATACATTTCCAGTTCTCTGGTAAGCATCAAGTATCCTCACTCATCTTAAATACTCGTAATATTTCAAGATAACATACAATGTCACATCCTGCTATCTTTAAGACATCTATAGTAATATTATCTACACCAGCCCCTTTATGTTTTTCACCTTTCTTAGTTGCTTCATGATACCCTCAGGATGAATTTCTGATTTTTTGGTCTCCACATTTCTGATTGTATTTTAATCTCGTTCTCCGATTTAGACTATCCTGTTTCTGGTTCGATGTCCCTAATAGTCTCACTAAACCAATTACTTAAAACCTCTGGTTTTTTTTTTTTTTAATTGAAACTTCGTCTCCAAGCTTATCTATAAGCGTCTCTACACCCTCCATTACCCTCAGTTTTCTAATATAGCCATAGAGATTTCTCAATGTATCAGTCAACGGTCCCCCTGCACTAACAAAACTCTTGATAAACTCATCGTTAGCCACCTTATTAGCTATTATTTATTCTTGTTTAGTTGTTTTAAACCAACCTCTTTAATCTCCTTACCTCCGATTATAGTACATAGGTTCTCTACTTCTCCTTATTTTTTGTTTTGGAATAAATATTTCTTCCCCCTTTCTTATTATCTCCTTGAACTCTCCCCACCTTAACTCTTCTGTTCTTGTGCCTTCCTTCCATTTCCTGAAACATACTCTGAAATATCTCTTCAAGATCGAAATCTGTGCTTTTTTAAAAAAATTGTAGCTAATTTCCCCTACAATTTTGGTTGCTGATTCACTGAATCCTCTAATATCCATTAGAACTGCTTCATGATGACATATTCCTTCAGTTACTTGACACTCTACAAGGTTGTCACTCCATTCACATCTGAAATCTGTGTATGAATTTAATTTCTGCGCAAGAGCCTCATATTCATCTGTCATTCTTCCACTGCAGTAATGAGCCAGAACAGTGGTTTTCTCTTTTTTGTTATCCCAGAAATCTACCCCAAGCAACTAATGGTCATGATCTATTAATTTTAGATACCCCAGTACCTACAGTAAAACTCTGTGATGAACTACTGAAAAATGTAGGAAAAACAAAATTTCTGGGAATATGGATACAAGATAATTTAAAATGGAATATACACGTTGATCACCTTTGTAAAAAATTAAATACCATTTGCTACATGATGAGAATATTAGTTGGCTGCATATCAAATGAAATAATTAAGAATATTTATTTTGCGTATGTGCACTCATTATTAAGGTATGGTGTTATATTTTGGGGAAATTCCCCACGAAGTATCAAATGTTTCAAAATGCAGAAAAAATTATTAGGATTATGAATGGGGTACAGAGTAGAACCTCATGTAGACTTTTATTTAGAAAAATGCAAATTCTACCACTGCCCTGTATATATATGCTGGAAACTATAGCATTCATAAAAAATAAATACTGAAGCTTCTGGGTATGCTTTACAAACAAACAATGATGTGCACACATATAATACTAGTCAGACATTAGATTTACATGTACAACAAACAAATACTACCCTATGTCAGAAAGGACCACTACATACAGGAATCATATTGTTTAATAACCTACCACATAGTATCAAATCTGTAAAAGAAAATACAAAATTCACTTCAGGAGTACATGCTCGGCCACTGCTTCTACAGTATTGATGAGTATCTTCAAACCAAATGATAGACTTAAATAGTGAAAAATCATGTGTTATTTGAATTTATAAATTTTGTGTCTTTATCAAACTTGTACAGCTATCTTACAAATGATCACAGCTTTTATAAAATGCCCATATGTGTGTGTGTGTGTGTGTGTGTGAGAGAGAGAGAGAGAGAGAATGTACTGTCTGTCTGCCTACAGACTATTTTTGACTTATCCCATATCATTTGTACTTTGTAGTATGTATGATGCTAAGGGACCAATAAATTAGCACAAGCGAATTGTGGTGGTTTTTGCTAAATAGTAAGAAAACTCCTCCACCAATTGCTTCTCTATCTCTGTGGTACGCTTTGTAGCCATTGGGAAAAACCTCACTGTCTAGTACTTTTTCTTTTAACAGACTCTATTTTTACTTGCAGTTCGTGTATTTCTATTCAGTTTGCAATTCTATTATACAACACAATACAAAACATTCATTTTTCATTGATCCTGATATAAGAGACTGGTTATGTGTGATATGGAAAGTTGTTGATTTTCAGATAAACAATTGCATAACAAATTAATACATACACCAAAATTTGTACAGTTATGGCATACATGGTACATTAAACAATTGCATAACAAAATAATACAGACATCAGATGGTGTACAGTCATAGCATACATGGTACATTAATTATGTCCACTACATTTACAAAAACTACTGGTAGTTATTCAGTAGATATCTTAGAAATAAATTCTTCAGCAGATTCTTTCAATTTTTCCTGAATTTGTTCTTATCATCTGATAGATATTTAATATGTGTTGGGAGCTTATTGAAGATATGTATCTCTGAATATCGGACCCCTTTTTGAACAAATGACAATGACTTGTAATCCTTGTGAAAATCATTTTTACTTCTAGTGCCATAATTGTGAATTTTAATATTTGTTTCAAAAAAAGTATAATTTTTGACAACAAAGGACATTAATGTGTATATATACTCAGACGCCAATGTTAAATCCCTAACTTCTTGAACAGCTCTCTACATGAAGTTCTATTGCTAACCCCACACATAATCCTTATTAAAAGCTTTTGGGCTCTGAACGCTTTCTCGATGGGTAGAATTGCCCCAGAATATTATTCCATATGACAATAAAGAGTGAAAATAAGCAGAATAAACTAGCTGCTCATATGGAGATCATTAGGGTTTGAATGTTTAGGACAAGTCATATTTTTATCCTGCCTTCTTTTTTAGCTGAAATGTTGAATTAAACACTGATTCAACGTTTCTGATTGTATTTAAACGAATTTTAAATAGCATATAAATGCTTATTTACAGCATTCTCCTAGTTTTGTTGATATTTCAATAATATTTATGGTCATATGGTCATATTTTGAGGAAAAATCTGGTAGTTTTCTAATAGTACCGGGAATTCACTAGATATAGATGAGAAGAAATTAAGATAATTATTCACAGAACTGTACTGCTGCTATACATGTAGGGGGGGGAGCTAATTTTCACTGTGGTCGGAATTCAGCAGTCAAGAATTAAAGTTATCAATTATTGTCACTCTCTAAACTTAATGTTCCGCCCGCCTTTTAATCTCGACAATGTCGCAGAAGCATGGCTGTTTCGATCCGCGTCATTCAGTATCTCAATGAATTATCCTGTCTTCTTTAAATCAGCAGTGGATCGTTCAGTAGACCTTCCACCATGCCGAAAATAAAATTTTCTGAAAGTGAGAATTTCTATTCAGTAAATTACCTGAAATTAAAGTTACTTCAAAAAAACTACCTAAAGTTTAATTTTTCGATGGTGCAGTGATATTCACGGAAGCAAATTATGCTGTCTACATGAAAGCGACACTACTACATAAAATGAATCACGTATAATTGATCATGTTTTGATGTACAGTAAATTTAAATGTTTGGTCATGTATTGTCATTTTTAGGTCATATTTACCCATTTTTAAGGTCATATTTGCCTGCATATTCCTCTAGTTTTTTGTCCTAAAGATTAGAACCTTAGAGATCATCTATAGCTGAAATTGTACGAATTGCAAATTTGGCTGCACCCAATCGCTTTAGTAAGTCAATAACAGGTACCTTCCAATTTAAATTATGATCAGTATTGTTGAGTTGGTCAAAACATGTTAAATGATATCGATATATGTGTGTGTTATCTTTGAGTGTTCTGAGATCTTTGCACCTACATGTTGTACCAGTTAGTCTTTTCCTGTTCGTCCCTGTCCTAACGTGTAAAGTGTATCAGTATGTTCAATTATAATAAACTATGTGAAACGTACACGGCTTTATTTTCAGTATCAATGGAAACTCAACAAATATGCAAACCTAGAAATTTCTCACACTCTACCTCTTGAATGGACTGGCCTGCAAATTTTATGTCTATATCTGGTGTTAATCCATGTGATGTACTCAATTGGGTATATTGAGTTTTATCAAAGTTTAAACACAAGCCATTAACTGCAAACCATTCATTAATGAGGTCAAAGACGTAATTTGAAATATATTCTGTAGATAAATCTGGAGTATCTGTAAAATGGACAAATTTTGAGTTTTTAGATTAAACATAGGGTAGATCATGTATATATATTAAAAACAATAGTGGCCCCAATATAGAACCCTGAGGCACTCCACATCTGATTAATTTCCACTCAGAAAACAATGGACCACTTAAGGCAGCCTTAAAATTCTCCATTGAATTTTTCTGTTTTCTATTCAGAAGGTAAGAACTAAGCCATTTATTAACAATGCCATCTATACCATAATTCTTTAATTTCTGTATCAGAATGATCTACACAATCAAATGCCTTAGATAAGTCACAAATAATTCCCAGAGGAATTAATTTATTCCTTCTAAAATGTCAGTGAATGCCAGTATAGCTTGTTCTGTTTAATGACACTTTTGGAAATTGAATTGTGATTTAGTTAGAATTTTATTATTTTTGAGGTGTCATAAACTCTATTGTACATTGCTTTCTCGAAAACTTTGGAGAAGGCTGTTAGTAATGAAATAGGATGGTAATACGATACAGCTGTCTTATGTCCCTTTTTATAGAGTGGTCTAACTACAGCATTCTTAAGCCTTTCTGGATAAGAACCCTCAAGTAAAGATATATTAAACAGATAACTTAGTATATTATTTAATTCTGTGGAGTACAGGTTAATTAATCTGCTGGAAATCCCATAATAATCACTTTAGTATTTGCTCTTAAGGGACCGGATAATTTTTCTTATTTCTCATGCAGTAGCTAAATTTACAGACATGGTGTTAAATTTTTCTTGGAAGCCTGTTTTGACAAAATGCATACTGAGTGTCACTGAATTATTGGGAGTCAATTTATCAGCAACAGATAAAAAATCGTTATTAAATATATCAGCAATTGGAAAATTAGATTATACTGAATTTTCTGTGATAAAATGTCTTTACTTATTTGATTAGTTTTTCATATTTCCTTTTTACAATTTCCCAGATTGTCTCAATTTTATTTTCAGAACTAGCTGGTACCCACGACTTCGTTCGTGATTTTAAAGAATTCATATTGACAGCTATAGACATCTAACCACCCTAGTGCACGATGGGAGACTCGATACTATTACCACACACAAGTATCAGTCTTCTGCGCTATGTAGTTCCGGCAGCAAGGTAAAATTTACGGATACACAAAAGTCTTTGGATGAAACACGAAAATATTCATGATCGACCAATTTCAAACACCATATCTCACACACTCCCACAGTTACCGAATTTCGGCCAACGTTGTGATCGATGGGAGACTGTGTTACTACCACACACAAACGCCAGTGATCTGCGATTGATAGTTTTCACTTAAAAGTGATACACCGTGACACATGCGTCTTTGGCAGAAATATGAAATTGCCGCAGGTCAACCATTTTCATCCCCCATATCATCCACACCCCCATAGCTACAGACCTCTAACAACCATAGTGCACGACAACAGACACGATTCTACTACCACACATAAACACCAATGCTCTATGCTATGTAGTCGTGGTAGAAAAGTGAAATCTGCGGAGACACATGCCTTTAGTCGAAATACGAAAATATCCTTGGTCGGCCACTTACAACCACCATATCTACCACAGTACCACAGTTTCTGAAATTCGGCCGCTGTTGTGATCGAAAGGTGACTCTGTGCTACTACTACACACAAACGCCAGTTATCTGTGATCTGTAGTTTTTGCTGAAAAGTGATACACCATGACACTTTTGTCTTTGGCAGAAGTATGAAATTGCCACAGGTTGACCATTTTCAACCCCCATTTCCCCCACACCGACATCTAACAACCATAGTGCACTACATGATATACGATTCTACTACCAAACACAAACACCTATGCTCTATGCTATGTAGTTGTGGCAGAAAAGTGACATATGCGGAGACAGTCGAAATACGAAAATATCCTTGGTCGGCCACTAACAACCACCATATCTACCACAGTTTCTGAAATTCGGCCGCTGTTGTGATCGAAAGGTGACTCTGTGCTACTACTACACACAAACGCCAGTTATCTGTGATCTGTAGTTTTCGCTGAAAAGTGATACACCATGACACTTTTGTCTTTGGCAGAAGTATGAAACTGCCACAGGTCGACCACTTTCAACCTCCATTTCTCCCACACCCCCATAGCTACCGACATCTAACAACCATAGTGCACTACATGATATACGATTCTACTACCAAACACAAACACCTATGCTCTATGCTATGTAGTTGTGGCAGAAAAGTGACATATGCGGAGACAGTCGAAATACTAAAATATCCTTGGTCGGCCACTAACAACCACCATATCTACCACAGTTTCTGAAATTCGGCCGCTGTTGTGATCGAAAGGTGACTCTGTGCTACTACTACACACACACGCCAGTTATCTGTGATTTGTAGTTTTCGCTGAAAAGTGATACACCATGACACTTTTGTCTTTGGCAGAAGTATGAAACTGCCACAGGTCGACCACTTTCAACCTCCATTTCTCCCACACCCCCATAGCTACCGACATCTAACAACCATAGTGCACTACATGAGATACGATTCTACTACCAAACACAAACACCAATGCTCTATGCTATGTAGTTGTGGCAGAAAAGTGACATAGGCGGAGACATTCGAAATACGAAAATATCCTTGGTGGGCCACTTACAACCACCATATCTACCACAGTTTATGAATTTCGGCCGCTGTTGTGATCGAAAGGTGACTCTGTGCTACTACTACACACAAACGCCAGTTATCTGTGATCTATAGTTTTCGCTGAAAAGTGATACACCATGACACTTTTGTCTTTGGCAGAAGTATGAAATTGCCACAGGTCGACCACTTGCAACCCCTATATCTCCCACATCCCCATAGCTACCGACATCTAACAACCATAGTGCACGACAGGAAAGACGATTCTACTACCACACACAAACACCAAAAGTCAATGTTATGTAGTTGTGGCAGGAGATACGAATTTTTGGTCGAAATATGAAAACGCCCTGCACTTACCAACTTTAATCATTATATCTCCCACATCCCCATAGCTATCGGCATTCGGCCAACGTTGTGCACGACAGGAAACTCCATGCTACTTCCACCCACAAACATCAGTGATCTGTGCTTGTTAGTGGTGGCTGAAAAGTGAAATATAGGAAAAACCACGTCTATTTTTATATATATATATATAAGATTATGAATTTTATGTTTGTAGTATATACTTTTAGATTCTTTAATAACCTTTTTCAGTATTACTGTTTGTAATGTGTTTTAACATTAGGATTCTGACTGTTCCTAAAAGCAATATATAACTTCCTTTGTTCATTATAGTCCTATGGTTCATCAACACCCTTATTAGAATTTAAAGTTAAAATTTGTATAGGGCAAATGTAGGTGGGTGCAGGATAGGGGGAAATTGGGTGTGTAGGGAAATTGCCACCGGAGCATGTGCTCCATTGCAATTAAATTAAATTATATTTTCAGCACAACCTCCTCCTTCCCAGGTCTACCTGTCAGTTATTGTTTTAGCAACTTTATCTATTTCTTTAACAACCATGATTTTTCCCGCTATGGATCTTCAATCAGTCACTTTAGTCCTCTGGATGTAGTCTTCTCGGGAGACAAGCCGAGTAAACAAGGTGTTTCCACACGATATTTCGGCGATCTCAGGCTCCGTCGCCATCTTTAGTCCTCTATTTGCATCCTTCACCAGCAGCCCTTAAGCTAAAAAAAGGCAGTGTCCTGACCCCTTCATCACTGCAAATGAGCTCCCTTACAGCTTTAGCTAACTACTCAGATAGTACTCTCTTCCCTCTTCTGTTTAGGTGTAGGCCATGCCTAGTAAATCCCTGCCTTCCAATGGTGTTCACAGGCACAACCTCCAAGTTGGGCCTTTCCAGAGTAGCACTTCTGTTTTCAGATTTTCCCGCTTCACAGCACTGTTCAATTTTGGCCGGTCATGGCGACTTAGGACCTGCATGAAGCCTTGAATACACTAGGGGACAAATGGAGCGACATCCTGGAACACTGCCGCGTAACATTTAGCAGACACACTAGTTGCAGGAATGTTGCCCGAGGAGGTTGCTTTGGTTAATGCTGTGTACATACTTATATCAAGTAGTTCAGTTACGTAGGACGCGTGTTCCGTACGCATATCACTGAATTATTAATATTAAAAAATCAAATATGTCAAAACGTTGAAAACAGAGACTCGAATGAGAAGTTTTGTATCTGATTAAAAACAAATTAAATAAATATATATCTTAAATATTTAAAGATTGCGTCTTATTGTAAAGTGCCTTTTTTTTCAACAAACTAAAAACACGGTGTTTGATGATAGTTCTTGAGGTTTAAATATTGCAATTCCGATGATTTTATTTAATTTCTTTAATTGTATTCAATATTTTTATGACAAAACTTCGCGAGCCACCACAATGCCGTGCTTTTAACTAGTTTTAAATTGCCAGTTGCCTACTGTCCGCCCCTCGCAAGGGTGTCCCGGCCTCTCACCCTGTCACACCTAGGCGTTACTTCCTGCCGGCTCACAGCTGCAATCCTAGACTGCCGACAGGCGTCCACAAAATCAATATATATTCTTAGACAATATACTGTTGCGCAGAGCAAGGAAACTTAAAATTTATATGCTTCCTTACAAACTATTATTTTAATAATTATTTATGCCCTTTTAAGTTCCAGCTACTGAAAATGAATGGAAGGAAAAGGCTTGTTATTATGAAATATTTTGAAAATTCCACACATTGCCTTCGATCTATTGATGGCAAACACGTTTTGATTCAGACTCCTTCCGATTCCGGCAGCGACTATTATAACTACAACGAACAATTTAGTATTGTCCTATTGGCTATTGTGTATGTCGGTTATAATTTTATTTATGCAAATTGTATCTAGTGCAAAAGAAAAATCTTCTGACAGCGGAGTGTTCCAAGAGACTGCTTTTTAATATAGCTCTGGCTTCTAATCAACTTAAGTGACCAGATCCAGAGCCAATACGATATGGTGGACCAAATATGCCTTTCGTATTGGTAGGAGACAGTGCTTTTGCATTGACCGAACATATCGCTCATTTGCTGCAACAGTGACATAATTCAAAAACTTCAAGTTTACAGGAGGATCAGATCAAATGTTTCATGTGTAATAACTTTATGCGTTCACTAGAAAAAAAACTTATATCTATGTTTTAGAGAAAGAACACGATGTAATAGAAAGGAAAATGTACAATATCAGTTGTAGGTCACAGGGAGATTTCCTTTGTATCCTCATAACCATCCTCGTTTTGAATTATGACATTATTGCTGTAGTTATTGTTTTTATATCAGTGCCATAAGATAAAATGTGTCATTTTTGTAATAGAAATAAGTGCAAGACAGTAAATGTATTTTTTCAATTTATACTTATGTCACAAGTTCACAATACCTGAAAACAATGGGGATTTTGGTTCGCTAAACAACAATTTCATCAAAATATGCTTTATTTTAATTTGCCAAATTTGGCAATAGAACTCAAGAAGAAAATAATTTTTTAAAGAAATGAAGAGATTGTTTAATAGCAATAATAATAACGAGAGCTTGCTTAAGAAAAAAACAATCCATTTCATAGAGAAAAGTGAACAAAATTATTTTCCAACCAAGCAACATTGCGTAAAAAAAGTAATGACTTAATCTTTTAATTCAGTCAGATTATAAAAATTTTTATAAACATCATGAGCACTCTAGCTATTATAGTAATTATCAACCAGGAAATATTAGTTCAGCCTCAAGCTTTATCACATACAGGTAATCTTGGTTCAGTCTTGTTACATTTAGGTAATTAACTCCACAAACCTTACAACATTTCATGGAAAGATTTATGAAAGCTTGGTATAGCATTCTTAGGAATAAGCTTAGGAGATCTTTCTTCTTCTTTTGAGAAATTCCCTGTCTTGAATTAAATGCTGGATTTATTGCAAACTTTTCTTCTTCCTTTTGATTATTATTAAGTCATCCACATACGAGTATTTATATATATATATATATATATAAAAAGAGGGAACAGAATTGGGAGGATTACTTTCGACTTTCAGCATCTTTAATTATGACAATTTGAATGCTGCCTTGCTCTGAGGACCTATGTCTCCGGGCGGAGCTTTACTGTCATTGAAATCCTTGAAACATAATTATTTGACATGGAAAAGTTCTCTGCTTTTTTTCGCAGATCGAATTGCAAATATCAAGGAATTAAGAGTATACAACGGTCCGCTTCTGATAATGCGCTTAACCATTCTCTCTATCCATGAGTTAACAGAATCGCCCTTCAATCTGAGAGTGGCCTTTAACAAAGAATTTGTGTGTAATTGATTTCCGGCCTAAATAACATGTGGAATATAAGTAAACAGCAATAATAAATTTATTTTCTGCTGCCCTGCACAGTTTTCCGAGTCAAATATAACATCTGCATCTTGTTTTGTGACAGCAAACTTTTTCAAATAATGAAAGACACATTTATTTAATTCATTTGCACCATGATGGCTGTTTCCTTCATCCCACACAAAACAATCACATGTATTACTCTTCAGGTCATACATAGTGAAATTGAAAACATGTATAGTAGAACAGAGAATCATCCCATTAAGGAAGTTGCATTACAATCTGTAGACCACCACAGCATTTGAATTTTCTTTGTCTGTTTTTTTCTCCTCTCTTGACAATTGTCTTTCAATAATATGTTGATTAAATGTTTCTTGTAACCTCTGTTTTTCTTCATTGTCTGCATTTTCAAAAGCTACGCAAGTTTCACATAAATCTTTCTTTGTAATGAAAAATGAAATATATTCTTTTTTCAATATTTTATGAAATGTAGTTTAGTTGGAAAAAGGTAACTTCTTTTCTTTGCAGATAGCCTCATAGTCCTTGTGGATATCTGCAATTTATTTGCTTCCATCAATGAAGAGCCTCGTTGTATTTGCACTTAGGTAATTGCTTTCAGTTTTCGGTATCGAATCTATGTGCTCCTCCACGCCTTCCCTTATCATTGAATCTAAAGATTTCTGGTTACCATGTATACCTCTTTCTATCAGGTTCCAATAGAACATTTGAAAGTTTATTTGTTTTTTCCAGCACGGTACGAATGGGGCAGTCATTTATATCTAAGGCTGTTTTGAAGAACAACTTACATACTCGAGTCCTTTTGTTGTTTTGATTAAAATAAAAGGCATTATTATTTTTACGTTGACTTCTCATCCCTCCGACACTGAATATATCGGTATCTGGGATTAACTGTTTGCAACTAATTCGCTATAAATTGCCTCTGCTTCTCAATGTCAATGTAGGATATCAAGATGCAGCCAAAAGCAAAGTTTTTTTTATTTAATGTCGTTGTTTATTGAGTCTTACTTTTTTTCGAGGTAAAAATTAATTTCAAGAAATAAATAAATTTAGAAACGTAGTTATAATATGAATAAAATTGTCATGTCATTTTATCTTTATAGAAACATCGGTAACTTTCATAATATATGGCTTCTTTTCTTCTGTTTCTTGTTTTGGTTTGATTTTAACTTTTTACTTAAACTAAAAGACCCCAAAAAAAGTCGAAACCACTCTATTGAATTAGAAAACTTTGCTTTTTATTATTGACAGCAAATTTCTATCTTAATGTATATTATTAATAATATGTGGGCATTCTTTAAATGTTTTTTAAATAAGTGTCCATTTAGTGATAATATCAAAATTTTAGTAACAAGAGTGACATAAATAAATGTCAATCATACAAGGCGAAAATTATTTTTGAGGAGAATATTTCATGCAAGAACGTTACATCATCTCAAACCATAAAATGTAGACAAAGTTTATGCAATATGGTATTTTGTAATAACGTCATAACTCAAAATAATCCAATGACAAACAAGGTGGCTTGCATCAAGAGTGACACATTAAGGAATAAAACTAAAGGTATTTAAGCAGATTATTTCAGAAAGAATGTCACATCTTGATATAACACATTATTGAATAAATGTAAATCTAACTTGAATAATCTTACCATTTAACCAATATAGTCATAAACAAAAATATGCTATGTTACTTGACAACAGCCAAAACTCAACTGATATATGACAGTGTTGTAAATAAACTGGAGGGCGGTCTGTTGAGAAACAATAGTGACATAATCTGTTCTCACTCTCGGTGAATAATTGAAGCTCAAATATGTCGTTCTACAAACTAAAAGTACGAAAAGGGATAATCCTTTGGTCATAACTCAATAAAGGTCATTTTTTAGTTATGTCACTGTTGCAGCAAATGAGCGATATGATGATGTAATCACGATGTGGGTACTACAAAGCGCATTTTCAACTACAGACTATCAAGAGTAAGAAGAGTTGTAGAAAATGTGTTTGGAAGCTTATGTGTCGTATTTCGTATATTCCGTACACCAATAGCCCTCCAGCCTGCAAATGGCGTGTGTAAACATACATAATTTTTTAAGGCGAAATAGTCAGTCCAGATCACTATACACCCCACATGGAACCTTTGATTCTGAAAAGATGGATCACGAAATTGTGGAAGGATCATGGTGCAGAGAAATTGTATGTCATAATATATTGACGCTAGAGGAAGACGTTATTCTGAATCTGCTATGGAAATAAGAAACAATTTTTCTTAATATTTTGTAAGTGAACAAGGAAAGGTTTCCTGGCAGAATAATTTTTAAACATAATTATTAGATAGAAAAAAATCATCCAACCTAGCATATAACACTGTACCAATAGAATCAGATAATCACGGTTTGAAGTGTCCCACATCAACCCATAAAACTGACACAGCTGGATTAGTTGAAGCGCCATTTTTTTTATTTTTTATTTATTTTATGGTCTTTGGCTTTCGCCAATTTGACCAGCTATCAGAAGAACATTACTTCACATCAAAATTTACAGACACTTGTAATACAGTATTTAGCAACAAAAGCATTTGAGCACTTGTACTTCATTATACTATTTATCATTAAAATTGAACATTGTTTAGTTGAGACCATATATAAATTTTTTAATACATTATTGAGCCATCTTTAAAAACATATTTTGCAGCATTCACTTTTAAACATTTTTAAGATATTAGCATACATAGGCCCATATTTTAACCCTTTTTTATATATAAATTTTTTTTACATCAAACACATTACAAACATTTATAATACATTATTTCGCCATTATAAGAACATAATTTTTCAGTAACCACACTCAAACATTTGTAATAAAGCTCATTGTGTTGTAGCGTATCATTCTGATCGTAGTACTAGGCTGCGCCACAAAGACCGTACGGATCTAGTACTTTGATTTCTGACATATTTAATGATGTTTCTATTGCGTATCCCAGAAGGTACAAGTATGATTCCTTCTTATTTCGTAACTCCATATTATATTTTCCTTTTGTATTTAGCAACATATTTGCATAACTGCTTCATTTTGGCGTCGGTTATTGTCGCAAGGAAGTATCGTAGATCCTCATAGCTTGTAATTTTGATGTCTGCATGATTCTGTAGTATTGTTTTCCTTTGTTGAGCATACTTGGGGCATTCCAAAATGAAGTGTAAAATGTCTTCGTATACACCACAATGTTCGCATTCCGGTGATATTATCTGGGCTAGGAGAAACTTTTTAGAATTTAGCAGGGTGTGCCCTGTCGTCAACCTGTTTATTATTGTTGCTTCTTTTTTATTCACTATTATGTTGAACCATGGTTGCTTCGGAATGTTGTGTTGAATTTCATGGTACCAGGCACCTTTAGATCTGTATTGGATCTCTCCTACCTCTTCCCACTCAGACTTCAGTAAATTTCTGATTTTACTTAGGAGATCTCTATATGGCGCTCTAACTTCCGTTGACTCATAGTCCTCTGTCCTCCTTGCGAGTTGGTCCGCCTTTTCATTTCCCTCGATTCCCACGTGCCCGGGAACCCATTGAAATTCTATTTCCTTTCTTAGGTGTTGTGCTTTGTTCAAATTATCTATAATGTTATATACTAGATAGTTTTTCGTCTTCCCTTTCGGCCCCATTCTTATGCATTGTAATGAGCTCAGTGAGTCTGAACAGATTAAAATTTTTTTCTGCTCTTCTTCCCAGTGTAGATTTGATTGCTTCTAAAATTGCATACAGCTCTGCCGAGAAAACTGACATATCCTTTGAGAGTTTAATTGATTTACATATTTTAAGCTTTTCATCATAAATTGCTGCCCCCGTACTGCACCCAGTAATTTTGGAGCAATCCATATAGATTTTTGACCATGTTTTCCACTTATCATTTAAGGTTTGTAGTGTAGTTTTACAAAGTTCTACGGTAGGATACTCTGTTTTCTTAGCTACTACCTTCCCTATTGACTCATGTATTTTGATATTGATTATTTGAGGCCATATTTCCCACAAAAACGCAGCATTCACTTTACATAGTTCTATAGGTCATTCTTTAATTTCATTATAATGTTTAACTGTAATAGGGGTTGCTTTCGTCCTCCAGTATTTCTTATTTAACATTTGGCTTATGGCTCCTAACTTCCAGTTTAATGTGTGGTTGATCATTGACCTAACTTTCAGAATAAAGCGTCTAGAAAGCATATGTCTTCGAAGTTAAAGTGGTGGTGTGCTTGTTTCTATGTGTAGTACATTTATAGGAGTTGTACGTAGAAATCCTCCACATATACGTAGGGCTACTGATTGCAGCCTATCTAGTTTGGCTAAGGTTAATGCCGAGGCTGTGTCATAGAGCATGCATCCGTAGTCCATTTTGCTGCGGACTAGTTGCCCGTAGAGGCGCAATAGTATTGTTGGGTTAGCTCCCCAATAGGTACCAGCTAAGGCTTTCAAGATATTAATTCTTTTTATGGATTGGCTGTGTAGTTCCATTATGTGCTTTTTCCATGTCAGCCTCATGTCAAGCCACATGCCTAGAAATTTTACTTGGTGATCTGCAGTAAGGACTTTACCATTAAGTATGATCTTCACATCATTTACATTTCTATGTCTTGTAAAGACCATTAGCTTGCTTTTTTCGGGTGACACATCCATCTTCTTTTCTTTCAGGGCATCTATTATATTGTTTAGGCTCCTCTGTAGTTCTAGCATTGCCTTTTCTTTGATCCTATTTCTTACATATATCACTATGTCGTCCGCATATTGTATGAACATGATAGATTTACTCAGTCTTTTAAATACATTGTATAGGTAGATATTGAACAGCAGTGGGCTAAGGGGATCTCTTTGCGGTAGGCCAGAGTAAACATATCGTACTATTGGTTCTTTTCCATAAATTCACAACTCCAATGTTCTTAATGATAGGTACTTTGCACACCATTTGACTATTGTTTTTGGGATGCCACAACATAACATTTACTAACTCCGGTATGTACACTTGTCCATATGCATCTTGTATATCAAGGAAGGCGGCTATGAGATACGAATTATAACTGTTATTTATTTGTATATCTGTTATTAACGTTGAAATTGCATCTACAGTACTGTATCCCTTTCTAAAACCCATCACACGGTTTGCTAGGAGTTCATGATGTTCCATAAACAATTCTACCCGTTGTTTAATCATTAGGTTCATAACTTTACATATGCATGATATGAGTGATATGGGTCTATATGATGTATATAGATTTGGATCCTTTCCTTTGATCACCGGAGTTATTCCTATTCTCCTCCATTGGTGGGGTAAAATATTTTGTTTAAACAGATTGTTAAGTATTGTCAATAGCATTTCTTTTCCAACGGGTGGTAGGTGGTACAACATTGAATATGATATCTAGTCTAATCCTGGGGTTGTATCTTTTTCTTTTAAGCTATTTTCCATTTCCACCAGGGTGAAGGGTCGGTCTAGGTTGCAATTAGGATATGTTACGTGTTCATTGTTATCAGTGACTTTCAGTGGTGCATCTTCTACCGTATCGGGAGCTATTTTGTTCATAAATTGTTCCGCAATTTCCGTATTTACTCTTAAGCTTTCAGAGCTTAGGTTTGGTTCATTGTACCACCTAATCTTTTCCCATAATTTTTGTGTCGAGAGATCTCCACTTAATTCCGAGCAGTATTTTTCCCATCCTTCTTTCTTCGCCTTCTTGATGATCTTATTAGTTTGTGCTGTTATTTTCCGGAGCGTAATGAAGTTTTGATAGGTCGCCTCTTTGCGATATGTTTTGAGAGCTAGTCTTCTTCTTGCTACCGCTTTAGAGCATTCTGGCGTCCACCAGGGCTTCCTTCGGTATGTACAGTCCTTTCTATATTTCACAGCAGGTGTACTCTCTTTCGCAGCTACTAAAATGTTTTCTACAAACCAGTTGTAGGTTTCCTGTGGGTTTCTTACCTCAGGGCATTCCCGCAATCTTCTATTTACTTATTGTTGATATTTGTGCCGGACCATAAGTTTTACATTTATTATCTGGCTGTGACTAAATATCCCGTTTTTGGTCGTATGGGTAGCTTGTTGTAACGCTTATGTGGTTTGTAAATGGTTTATGGCTGTTAGCGTATATGTTCATAAATAAATTAATAAGTCTGTTCAGATTGATTTACTAAACAAACAGTTGCATTCAGTTTCTGAGCAGCTTTAGATATGCTGCAGGTTCGATATTGACCACAGTCGCCACGGGCAAATTACCCGAAATAAAGTCATTCAACGGAGCTACTAGCATGCTAATAAAACATCACTCCGGAATACAGTTCACACTTATTTATTACGTAAATGTTCTCAAACTACTACAAACCGTAGAAACCACCAAATGAATAATGCTAATCGGACTTCGTAAATCTGAAGATTGTCAGGTTCGTTTAAGCAATGAACAAGACAATAATTATCGCCACAACTAACACACATGCAACGGCAACACACTTTAGTGCTCACAGTTCCTACTTATTACCACGTTTCACTGAAATCATCACTGCCATTAAGTCGGTAGTCACACTTAATAAAGTTTCTGTAGCTGACTTACAGTTTATTAGTTCATCGAACAACCAGTTATTAGTCCGCGCTCTTACACTACAATACCATCTCGCGCCATCTTCCCTCCCACCACTCCCCCTCCGCTCACCGGTAAGGATCGATATATCGATCTATCGATTGTTCCGTTACACCCCCCTCGCTGGGTTTGTGGCGAAAGATGCGGTTGACAAAGCGTATCTTGCGCCAACATTTACTCAAGCAACATCATCATCTCACAACATTACCAATAAACATGGTGGTTTCACGGCAAATTAATCATAGGTACTTATGACTACATACAAATGCCTTTACAAAACCATCAACACATATAACAAATAAAAAACACATACAAAACATCAAGAATACAAAACTGAAATAAGATTGCTTCCGTTGCAAAATTGTCCTATTTCTACCATTTTTCCCAAACTGTCACAATCATGTAACATACATACAAAACATCAAGAATACAAAACTGAACTTCAGTTGTAAAATTGTTCTGTTTCTATCCTTTTTCCAAACTGTCACAATCACAGCACTTGTAAGTACATTCCCCGGCCTCGGGGCCAAAATTACTGGGAACCACAAACCAGCAAGAATGCCTCCAGCAACTGTGTATTAATACTACATGGGTCACCAACCTGTGCCCAACTACTGAAGTTACTTTATTCTCTAATTTATTGACACAACATCTTACAAATTCCGAAATTGCAACCGTGACTGATTGCTAAATGAAACTCATGAAAACCTACATAAATCACGACAGCATTTAATTTATCAATGATGCGGCAATGCTGGGAGGTGTGCCCTTCTAACCGGTGTCCGACACCCCGCCAACACTCCCCTTCTGACCGAAATATTTGTAAGGCTTCAAGGATACTACGTTGAAAGTTCCGCTAACTTCTCTCCCATCGGCATATTCCAACTTGTAAGCATTATCCCTCAAACAGGCTTTGACCCTATAGGGACCTTCGTACAACACTTTGAACTTTCGTATCTCCTTCTTTACTCGGGACGACTTAAAATGCGTCTGCACCAAAACAAGGTCCCCCACCTCGTACGTCGTAGCCTTTCCTCTATTGTCATGTCGTCTCTTATTTCTCGTAGCTGCCCTCTCCAGGTTCTCCTTAGCCGCTCTTATCTTCTCCTGGTAATCAACTGGGGATCCTTCGGGGAACTCCACCAGTTGCCTCACTATCCTTTCTGGGGGTACATGGTACATTATCTCCGATGGTACCAACAAGGTGGAGTCATGAGGAATATTGTTATGAACGTCCTCCCACTCGCTTATAGTTAGGGCCCAACTTTTATGATTGTCACTGCATGTGGTGCGGAACCAACGTCCTATGTCCCTCATGACCCGCTCACAGGGATTTCCCTGGGGATGATAAAATGATGTTTTTATCACCTCCACCCCTTCTTGCTGTAATCTTTCTGTCCAGTTTTTACTCCTGAATTGAGGTGCATTGTCTGAAAGAACCTTTTCAGCCCTTCCCACCTCTCGGAAATATCCTTCCACCAACAAATTTGCCAATACCTTCGCGGTAGCCTTCTTCAATGGATATAATCTGACATATTTGGAAAACACATCCATAACAACCAGAATTTGTGTGAATCCTGCCCTCGATGCAGGTAGTGGTCCGAACACGTGCACTGCTACTAATTCTCTAGCTTTACTGGGCAGTATATTCTTCATATCCCCCCTTCTCAAAACATTATCTGCCTTTACTCTTTGGCAGACATCACAAGCTGAAAGTAATCTAGCAACCCTCCGGGCCATATTGTTGAAGTAGCAGCTCTCCCTTAGAACTCGGTAGCATTTACTAGGCCCATAGTGTCCATAGCTCAGGTGATGTTGTAGAACGAGCTTGTCCACGCATGCTTCCGGTACCCAAAGTTTCCAATCGGAGCTATTTTCTGACTGACGTCGAAACACCACGCCCTTATATATGCAATAAAAGTTCCTACACTTCCCCTGGTAGTCGTTATCAAGTAATTGGTCCTTTATCATTTTGATCACACTATCATCTTCCTGT
Source organism: Vandiemenella viatica (assembly GCA_031002005.1). Classification (NCBI taxonomy): domain Eukaryota; kingdom Metazoa; phylum Arthropoda; class Insecta; order Orthoptera; family Morabidae; genus Vandiemenella; species Vandiemenella viatica. Next base: position 203,533,545 of record CM061920.1, read on the forward strand.
AATTCTCTTATCCTTCTCAGGTATTCCTCTACATCGTTCTCATACTGCACTTGCTTAATAAAATTGAGCTGAAACTCGTCTTGCTCCTCTACTCCATCTCCAGCTTCTTCCAAGCCCACCGGCAACCTAGAGAGACAATCCGCCACTTGGTTCTCTTTCCCTGGAAGATATTTCACTTCAAACTCGATCTCTTGCATGAACAAAGCCCACCGGGCCAACCCCCCATGGGTCAATCTACAACTCATTAAGAAAGACAGTGCCCTATGATCCGTGTAAACTATAGTCTTTCTTCCAGTAAAGATGTGTCGGAACTTTTGAAAGCTCCACACAATGGCAAGACATTCCTTCTCAGTAACCGTGTATCGACGTTCGTGCTTTCCCAGCATTCGACTCGCGAAAGCGATCGTCCGCTGACCCACCTCTCCATCTTCTACTACTTCTTGAAACACCTCTGGCCCTAGACCATATGAAGAGCTATCGGCCGACAAACACACATCCAGATTCCAGTCGGGGTGTGACAACGCGATGCGCTCTCTCAAGACTTGCTTGATCTGCATAAAGTCCCTCTCACACTCTGTGGTCCATACCCACGGCGTGCTGATCTTCTCCAGTTCACTCAAATGTATGCTGTTCATGACCTGTCCTTTTATAAACTTTCTATAGTAGCCGCATAAACCGCGGAAGCTCTTGAGCTGAGTCCGGTTCTTTGGTCGAGGGAACTTAACTATCGCTTCCAACTTCGAATCATCCACAAATATGCCTTGGGGTGTTATTATGTGACCAAGAAAGTTCAACCTCTCTCTCAGGAAGGCACACTTCTTTTTCCGAAGCGTCATCCCTCCCCTTCTCATTGCCATTAGCACCTCTCTCAACGTCTCTCTGTGATCTATAAGTGTCTCCGACACTATTACCATGTCATCCACGTAGGTTAATACTTTATCTCGCAGGTTCCTTCCTAACACATAGTCTAAAGCCCTTATGAAACTGGATACGGCATTATTCAATCCGAACGGCAATACACAAAAGTGGTAGCACTTTCCTTCAAAGCGGAAAGCCGTATACTTTCTTGATTCCTTATCTAATGGAACTTGCCAATAACTCGAAGTCATATCTAGTGATGTCATGTACTTTACTCCATGAAATCTCCTTAGCAGCTCATCCACTGGTTGAGGATGGTCCCTTTCCGTTATGAGTATCCGGTTAAGTGCCCTGGCATCTAGAACCAGTCTCACGGACTTATCCTGCTTTTTGAACAACTAGGAGAGGATTCACGTATTCACTATTCGATCTTTCGATTACTCCCGCATTCTCCATACTATCTAGTGCCTCTTGCACCTTAGTCCTTTGTGCCGGCGGTGTAGGGTAGGATTTTGCCGCAAAGGTATGCCCCTCTTTTACCTTTAACTTACAACAGTAACCTCGGATGCGCCCAGGAACATCCGAGAACACGTCGGGGAACTCGTCGATAATGTCTTGTACTCCCCTTTCATGCTCTGGTAGATCGTGATTCATTTCCAAGCTCAGAATCTCTTTCCTGTGTCTGATCGATCGGGAATCCCCCCACCATATCACCTGGATTATAGTAGATTTCTCCTCCCTATCGGGTATCCCCTTCTTCAGGTCGGCTTTGACGCGTTCTCCTCTCGTTGTAAACGTAAGCGTTCCGTCCTTTAAATCGAGAATCGCTCCTGCCTCTTTAAGCCAGTCCGTTCCTATGATGAAGTCCACATTGAGCCCAGGTATCACGTATGGCTCTATGTCCACTACATGTCCTGCTATTTCTCCTTCTACTTGCAACACCCACTTGACAGTTTTAGTCTTGTGCCCCGTAGCAGAGGTTATCGTCATTCCATTCACCGGCCATTCTCCTATCTTCTGCTCACTTGAAATTTGCTTATACAGACTTTCCGAAAAACACGTAATCACCGCTCCCGAATCCAATAACGCTTCTACTTCTCTTCCCTTAAACTTGACCATTACCCGAGGAGAAAAAGATTCTCGGCGTCCCAACGTATTCCCTTCCTGCAACAACAGCTCTCGTAAATCTTCGCTATACCCATATGAGTCTTGAGCAATCGGTTGCGCCCCGCTCGACCTTTCCTTGGAACTTTCTTCCTGGAGATTCATCAATTCACAATCAATGTTCTGCTCGACAAACAGCCAAGCTACCTCATCACCTCCTTTTCCCCTTAATCTTTCCTCTTCTTTCTCCTTATCATTCTCCCAACTGACATGCGAAATTGGACTTTCTCCTTTCTCCGATATCCAGATGTGATTACCACTAATTTCCTTTCTCCTCTCGGCGTTCTCTTGGTCAGAATTTTCTACTACTTGTTCACAATCGGTTATTGAATCCTCCATCGTTTCTGGTTGAAATGGCATTAAGGAATCCTCTGGATAAACACCTTTAATTCTCCCACTCACAGGAAACTCTAATATGTAACCAGACTCTTCATGCTCTCCTATTATTCTAAAAGGTCCTTCATACGACAACTGGTATGTTTGAATGTCTCCATCATTACTATAAGGTTCGGAATTCGTTTTCAATAAAACCAAATCACCTTGCATATATGACTTCCAATCCATGTTTACACTAATTTTCTCCCATGCGCTGAACATATTCTTTTCCTCGGGCAAGCAAGAACCCTTCGACATCCCAGTTACTACCACTGGTTCTTCTTTTGGTAGCCTCGTATAGTCTCCTGTCCCCGCCGAGGCTGAATCGGTGACAGACACTAGTTTACCTGTGGCGCACTCTCCACTACTGCCACCTGCACCTGATTTACAGACTCTTCTCTGGGCCGATCGTCTCCAGTTGGTCCATGATAACCGCCTCTAAATCCTCCGACTCCGGTTCCACGACCACGTCCAAATCCTCCTCTCTGCCCACGGTTATTGTACCCGCCTCGATTCCTGTTATCAAAATGAGGGTAGCTCTCCTGTTGCTGTTGGGAGTTACCTCTCTCCCCTTCCGATTGCGACTTCTCCACGAAATGGGATGGTGTCCTCCCCCATATTCTTTTGCTCTTATACTTTTCTCTTGTTCGTCCAGCCGACCCAACATCTTTACCGCCTCGTCAATGGTACATATATTGTGACTGACAAATACAAGCTGTGTCGACTCGGGCAAACGCGCACTAATCATCCGCACATATTCCCCTTCACTAAAGGGTGAACTTAAATGTTTACAAGAATTAACACACTTCAAGAAAAAATTTTGCTGAGTGCCACCACCCGGCGAGTATGGTTTTCCCATCATTAAATTCCGCCGAACAGCAATTTGCCGGTCGATGGACCAGAAATGTTCCAAAAAAGCTGACTTAAACTCCTCAAACGTCTCGCAATTATCTGCAGCCCGTTCTCCCCACATTCGGGCATTCCCCTTGATATGTTTACTGAACATTTCTATCTTCTTTCTTTCTACGGCCCTACAGAACGGACCAAAATTTTCAAACTTCTTCACAAAATCAACTGGGTGTATCCCCCCATTATCACAAAAGTCCTCCCAGTCCACTTTCTCTTCTGTTTCTCCCCAGCTACACAAAAGAGCCCAAAATTCTCTCACTTTAGGATGAACTCTACAGATTGGATCCTACCATAATCATCAAAACGTCCCCCATCAACTTCCTCTTTTACTACTGCTGCAGGCAACGCCGGTTGAAGCAAACTTCTGAATTTAGTCACCTCCTCTTTTACTTCACCACCTCTTCTATCAACGCTGTAGTGGACACCTGAAGTTTACCAACATCTTGAGAAATAGATTTGACCTCAGAAACCAAATCACTTACCTCATCCTCGCCTTCTAGACTTCTTTTAACTTGCTTCTCTTGTAACTGTAACCCTTCCTTCACACATACTGCAGTAGAAGCCTCAACCTCTTCTACCTGACCTGACAAATTTTCGTCATCGCTACCTTCTATAAGCTCGACTTTTCCCTTTATGGATTCCATACTTTGGTGCAAATCTTCACTCAACTGCCCTAGCCGCGATTCAACAGTATCCCGAAGACGTTGGATACTCTCCCTATTTTTGTTTAATTTAGATTCAAGTCAAATTATTTCTTGCGTTTAATTTAGATTCAACCAAATTATTTCTTTCGTTTAATTTAGATTCAATCAAATTATTTCTTTCGTTTAATTTAGATTCTATCAAATTAATTCTTTCGTTTAATTTAGATTTAAGGGTTTCCTTTAATTCTGATTTAAGTGATATCCTATTTTCATTTAATTCTGATTTAAGTGACTGAATTGACATAACAAATTGTTCCTGGAAAGCACGAAACATCTCCGACATGGACACCTCATTACTTTCCCTCAACCCTTCTCTTGACTTGTCAACTTCTGATTCACTAGCAAAACTCGTCACCGACTGTAAATGATTAGACAAAGTAAGGGAGGACTGACCACTGGGTACACTGGGTGCGTCACCAAAGGACTCACCTCCCAGCACCACCTCTCCATTCACACCAACGTCACCCTCAGATGCCATATTACAAAAATATTTCACACAATCAATTCAATATTCCGTTGTAGACAAGAAAGAAAAAATTAAAGAAATCGAGCCAGCAAAACAATACACAGATAATCATTAGCACAGAAAAAAATACTAAATTTCTGCTTCCAATTGAATACCTACACTACCATCAGTTACCAAAATTATGGACAATCTACTGAAATCTCTATCCATAAAACCCAAAAAACTCTTGAAACTAACACACTCAACTACAGCTGGCGTATATCTGGTTCGTTACTACTTCGATCTTAAATAATTTTTTTTTTTAATTAATTTGTTAAGCAAATTTACTACAGTTGCCCGGCACTTCAACTTCAAAAAGTTATCAGAGAAAAATCTTTGTCACTTATTATTCAAATCAATTAAATATTTATATATATATTTTTTTTCCTTCAAAAAAAAATTGCTAATTAATTAATTATTCGTGCCGGCTTGTGTTTCTTACAAAAACTGAAAATAAATCTTTCACTTCCCTTTCGATGCGACGAACAGCAAAATTCTTGGACGCCAATCAGCTGTTTGAAGTCTCGACCCGCCAGGTTGTTGTCGTCTGCTATTTCCGCTCGCTTGCTGTGCCTTCTGAAGACTGAACAGTTTCCCAAAAAACTGCTGCGTGTCGCTGTCGACGTAGCACTGATACTTTCTCTGAATGCACCGCCCTCTAAGAAAAATAGTCTTTGCCGTGTGCTGCGCACGATTTCTTTGTATCGCAGAACAAGCTTCTCTGACCACGCTTCGCACCAACTGTTCGATTGTCAGCTTTGATTGTTGATCGTTCACTGCTTAATTATTTCGTATATTCCACCTCCGGTCGTGACTAATTATCGTCAATTCCTCCCGTGGTTTACATATACTGTCCTGTCCAAACGGTTAAGCCATGTAACGCTTATGTGGTTTGTAAATGGTTTATGGCTGTTAGCGTATATGTTCATAAATAAATTAATAAGTCTGTTCAGATTGATTTACTAAACAAACAGTTGCATTCAGTTTCTGAGCAGCTTTAGATATGCTGCAGGTTCGATATTGACCACAGTCGCCACGGGCAAATTACCCGAAATAAAGTCATTCAACGGAGCTACTAGAATGCAAATAAAACATCACTCCGGAATACAGTCACACTTATTTATTACGTAAATGTTCTCAAACTACTACAAACCGTAGAAACCACCAAATGAATAATGCTAATCGGACTTCGTAAATCTGAAGATTGTCAGGTTCGTTTAAGCAATGAACAAGACAATAATTATCGCCACAACTAACACACATGCAACGGCAACACACTTTAGTGCTCACAGTTCCTACTTATTACCACGTTTCACTGAAATCATCACTGCCATTAAGTCGGTAGTCACACTTAACAAAGTTTCTGTAGCTGACTTACAGTTTATTAGTTCATCGAACAACCAGTTATTAGTCCGCGCTCTTACACTACAATACCATCTCGCGCCATCTTCCCTTCCACCACTCCCCCTCCGCTCACCGGTAAGGATCGATCTATCGATTGTTCCGTTACATTGTGTTTCTGTGAATATTTTAATAACTCTGTGGTCACTGCCTAATGTATCGTTCATTGCCACCCACGAGCATTTTATGGCCATCCTTGACGATAATAACGATAAATCCGGCGAGGAGGGCCTCTGGTATGGTGTACCTATGCGGGTATGTGGTTTGGTGTTTAGCACCACTAGGTCGGATTGACTTATTGCTTTTGCTAGCTCCTGGCCGCTATGGTCTGTTATTTCATCGTACCACATTTTGTCATGGACATTAAAGTCTCCTGCCACAATACTTCCATTCGGAAGTTGGGAGAAAATGTGGTTCCATTCTGTTTAATTGATTGTGACATGAGGGGGCACGTAAATAGCTGTTACGTTCTTCACAGGCTCTAAATTTAAAATGTCTACGGATATTATTGTATATTACTGTTATTGTATTGTATATTTTTCGTCACTGCTATTATGTTTTTTGCAATCATAATCGCTACCCCACCATACCCATCGTTTCTATCTTTTCTAAAGGTTTTATATTGTCTTTCTCTTACTAAGCGCCATTTCGTTTGCCCACATGGCACACTGCGCACACCACTGCACTCGGGTAAAAATGACGCGGGATGACGTGCGATGTTTAAGCTTTGGAAGTGGCAACACACAACATGCCCCACGGCACGTAGATGTCGCTCAAATTGTTGCACACAACATTGTGGGACAGCGGAGAACGTTGCAGCGCCACCTAGACTCAGTGTTGCTCGTCAGATTTGTCCCCTAGTGTATCCGGGCCTTTAGTTCAACCCTGGTATGCTGCGCCTCTTTCACCATCTTCCTCAAGTCACTCTCTATACTATAACTCACGTTTATATCAATACTATTCCCCGAAATATGCCTTTGCCTACTTTTGCTTTCGGTATTTATTGCTCTATATTTACCAAATTCATTTATGTTCAAGCAGCGACAAGAAAATTAAAGACAGGCAGAGACCGAAACGGCTACTGTCTCTCAATATGGCAGATATTTTTATTTATTCAATATGTTCTGTTCTCTACCAATCTTACTAGTTTCGTAATTTATTTCTATTCATATTTTATGTACCCTATTTTAATAACATGATAAGCATTATAGCATACTAGCTAGCAGTTACCCGCGACTTCGTCCGCGTGGAATAGTGTTGTAATATAAGATTTTCTTGAGAGGTCTGGTCGCTCAGTGGTTAGGGCGTCCAACTGGACATCGAAAAGTCCGCAGCTTGAATCCCAGTCTCGCAGAGGATTTTCATAGGTCCTTAGCTCGACCTTCACCTCTGGCACAGGTTGTTGTGAGATGTGAAGTGCGCCAGAATGCTCACGTGGTTCTAATTCCATGTTGAACTGTAGGTCCTCTATGCCCAGAAGGATTACTGCGTTAGGTTAAGCGGCTACGAAAGGGGCTGATTGCATAGACGTAATGAAGCCTTTCCACCAGGTCAATACGATGATACAATTTATTTTAGAGTTATTTTTATTGGTGATAGTAGTAATAAATACTGCAATAAAATAACAAACATTTATTTGTTCCAAACAACTGCATCGAACTTTTAAAACAATAAAAATATTCTGTATGTTAGGAGTATTTTCAGTTTAATACATCGGAATATATATTGTAGGACTTGTTATTTTCTGAAAAAACATGTATATTTTTTGCACTCGATACCCGCGAGCAGGCAACATATAGTTGACCAGAGTAAAAGCAGTGAGTATCCAAGTGTATTCCCACCAATTTCAACGTTTGACCTTGCGATTTATTAATTGTCATTGGAAGTGCAATTTTTAATGGGAACTGTAATGTTTTAAATTCAAAGGGAATATTACTGGGTATAATTGGGATACGCGGAATTATAACGGCTTCCCCTTTAGATGCACCGGTAAGAATTGTCGCCTTCACAATTTTTCCTCCTAGTTCTGTGATGTGTAATCCGGTGCCATTGCAATACCCTGAGGGGGGGGGGGGGGGAAGTCGAGATTACGCATCAGGAAAAACTCCAGTGCCAGCCTTAAGCTCGAGTTTGTAGGACGATAGTCTAGATAACTCGAAGGAATTTGAAAACTCGACGGGGTAGGTAGCAGCATCGTCAGTTAACATTACTGTTATCGATGGAAGAGTGTGTTGTCACTTCCCCGACTATTACCTCTATTTTTTTTTTTTTTTTTTTTTTTTAGCTCCAGAATCATTTTTTGGGGCAAGTATTGTCCTCATCACATAACCAGTTTTCGTCATTCATAATATTTAGTTGAATGCTCGGGAAAACATTAGTAATGAGCTCGCGTTTTGTTCAGGTATTTCAGCAACTCGTTGCAATGCCAAATATGCAGCGTATTGTTGTTGCCGTTCCTTTTTGTTTGCTTTCGGTGTTTCAGAAGGCTCTTCAGATCGATTGCCAATCCGCTTGCTCTTAGCACCGAGCTCGCGATTTTCCAGGTGTGATCTTCCAGACACCAAGTGTTCATTTTGGTGTTGTCGCCCAACTTGCGACTGCTCCGGCAATTCAGCATCTCCAGAAGCCGCAATACGTGCTAAGTGCTCAACCCCAGAGACAATATGCTCAACCCTGTGCAGCTCTGATAGAGGATTTGGTCCTGGGTTTTGGCTTTTTTTCACAGCCGTAGTTTTCTTACATTTCATTGAAAGATTTGAATTTCGTTTACCTGGCATCTCTTAAAATTACTAATGTCAAGACTTGCGAATAAAAATTAATGTAGTTTTAATTAAAGGAAACTCAAAACGTCAAAATATGATGGAAGCTACTAAACATTCAAAAAAATTACTAACATTCAAAGAGCAAATAAATACCTAAGTGCCCAAGGACGTTGATCTCATTAAAAAATTGTGAAACTAAAAAATGTATATTTTGATTTGCGCTGAATATCTGAAAATTACTTTTTTTTTTAAAAAAGTGAACTTAATTTTCTCTCTGAATATTCATTTTGTTTTTGAAGATATATGAGTTCCATCAATTAATTCTGTTTTAAATCAGAAATTTAGGTATTATAGTAATAATTGATTCTTTTATTCATAATGTTCAGTGCTAATGTTCGTTTCTCTACCTGTGAAAACAGTTGGCTGCATGTAGATCAGTATACTATATTCCGTTCATTTCGATCCATTAATTCAGCTCCGAAATATAAATTACAATATTAAAGTAGTAATTGATTCTTTATTCATAATAGGTTTCTCAATTTGCAAACAGAATTGAATGTCTACCGGCAAATCACCACTCTGCTTGTCTGACACTCCACTATCTGAATAAAACATTTATAAATTTCCAAAATTTAATAATTGATTCTTTATTCATAATAGGTTTCTCAATCTGTAAACAGAATTGAATGTCTACCGACAAATCACCACTCTGCTTGTCTGACACTCCACTATCTGAATAAAACATTTATAAATTTCAAAAATTTACTTCAAGCAATGCCGTGTGTTCTGCTAAATCATCCAAGCTTATTATATATCTTTTGACACAATATCATTATAAAGCGATACATGACGTCACTAAAATGGTGCTCTTGAAAGAAGCTTAAATAATTAATAATGTTTCAGTTCTCATTTTGGCCCATGCAACATTTCAACCAAGTCACAAACTCCGCTAATAATACCGCTAGAAAATCAAAGCTTCTATTACTCGCGCATTAATACATTAGTAACGCTAATTATTATTTCAGATCGCAGGAAAATAAATACTGAATACATATGAAACTACATTCATTATTGCAGTTATGTAATTAAAAAATTTATACTAAAATGCTTGTAAATTACAGTGTACAACGCAAAGTTCATAATTCTCTACAAACCCAAGACAACTTTCATTAATATTCCTGGTCAAGTTTACATCGCAATAAAGTGACTGTTACTGCTCGTGATTTAGTAAGGTGTATAATGAAATTAAATGTGATAGTAATTTATGCTACACTATTTAGGAATCTTGATATAGAAAATTCTGTAACTTCTGGAAATGAAGTTCCAATGCATTTAATGTGTTGAGGTGTGTTTGTATCGTTTGATTTTATAGCGGCAATATTAGCAGAGATAGTGGTTAAGTTGAAATGCTGCTTGGACCAGATGTTTCTGTTACAGTATAAGGCAGAAGTCATTTAGTTATTATTAGTAATAAATAAGCAGCTTTTATAAGCTCCGCTTAAATGAGGTGTATTGCGTTGTAAACGACTTGCAATATTGCTTCATGAAACATGAAGTCTCTACGTTAGGCCATTGAATACATTCGTTTTAAGTGAATGATTTACAGGAGTAGTTTATGTAGCAATACATAACGTCATATCGTGACATAGTGCTTATGAAAGTTGCTTAAATAACTGATAACTAAATTTCTCATGCTATTGGCTGTGACAAAAAGATTCAGTTTTCATTATGGTCCAGGCTGAATTTCAATGTAACCACAATCTCCGCTAATATTGGCACTACAAATTCGAAACCTCAACCACACGCGCATTGATACAATTATTTTATCCTAATATTGAAGACATGTATTGCTCTGGTAGCCTGTTATACAGTTTGTCTCTGGAACAAAATTGCTACGTGAACGCTGTACAATACAGCCACAATAAGCCAATACTTAATACGAAATTCAGTTTTTTCTCGAAGAGCGATGTCTGAAAAACAGCTATTATAAATATCAGCAAGTAATAAAACATACTTCTTTCCTAATGACTTGTGCGGATTTGCACATATTTGGAAGTACTTTATTCGATTAATATGTCTCGTGGCTATAACGTGCAAATATTCCGAAAATTCAGGTACATGCGACTCAAATAATTACATAGAAAATACGGATATATTGAAAGAAACTCAAATAAATTTTTTTTCATACAGCGCGTAAATTATAAAGCTAAAAGCATCGTCCCTTTGGCCTATAACAAAAGCATATCAGCTGTCATCACTGTCCAGGTTGCATTTCAATCGATTTACAACTTGCGATAATTTTGCCACTCAGAAATAATTGCTTGAGTTACATGCACATTAGTACATATACTGTACCGTGATCCATTTTGACATTTTGAATTAATTATATCTGACTGAAATAATGACAATAATGATACGACGATTTGAAACCAAGATTAACTCCAATTCACGTAAATTTCTATTTTAAAGCAGGAATATTTGATGGTGTATCAACATAAAATAAAAACCAATATCCAAACAGCAAAAAATAAATAAATGAGAAAAATTGAGATGCTGTGATTATTGGTAACGAATTTTATTTCAAATATAACTAGGCATCCTAAAATTCTATTCTACACCGCGTAAATTTTAAAACTAAACCCGTTATGCCTGATGCTAAACAAAACGAGTCAATTGTCATCTGGTCCAGGCTGTGTTCGCCAGGTACTTACATGCGACTGAAATAATTACATAGAAAATACGGCTATATTGAATCAAACTTAAATTAAAAATGTTTCATATCCTAATGCTACACCGCGTAGATTAT
>CM061920.1:203546028-203570156 GCA_031002005.1 Vandiemenella viatica
TAAGCAGCTTTTATAAGCTCCGCTTAAATGAGGTGTATTGCGTTGTAAACGACTTGCAATATTGCTTCATGAAACATGAAGTCTCTACGTTAGGCCATTGAATACATTCGTTTTAAGTGAATGATTTACAGGAGTAGTTTATGTAGCAATACATAACGTCATATCGTGACATAGTGCTTATGAAAGTTGCTTAAATAACTGATAACTAAATTTCTCATGCTATTGGCTGTGACAAAAAGATTCAGTTTTCATTATGGTCCAGGCTGAATTTCAATGTAACCACAATCTCCGCTAATATTGGCACTACAAATTCGAAACCTCAACCACACGCGCATTGATACAATTATTTTATCCTAATATTGAAGACATGTATTGTCTCTGGTAGCCTGTTATACAGTTTGTCTCTGGAACAAAATTGCTACGTGAACGCTGTACAATACAGCCACAATAAGCCAATACTTAATACGAAATTCAGTTTTTTCTCGAAGAGCGATGTCTGAAAAAACAGCTATTATAAATATCAGCAAGTAATAAAACATACTTCTTTCCTAATGACTTGTGCGGATTTGCACATATTTGGAAGTACTTTATTCGATTAATATGTCTCGTGGCTATAACGTGCAAATATTCCGAAAATTCAGGTACATGCGACTCAAATAATTACATAGAAAATACGGATATATTGAAAGAAACTCAAATAAAAAAATTTTTTTTCATACAGCGCGTAAATTATAAAGCTAAAAGCATCGTCCCTTTGGCCTATAACAAAGCATATCAGCTGTCATCACTGTCCAGGTTGCATTTCAATCGATTTACAACTTGCGATAATTTTGCCACTCAGAAATAATTGCTTGAGTTACATGCACATTAGTACATATACTGTACCGTGATCCATTTTGACATTTTTGAATTAATTATATCTGACTGAAATAATGACAATAATGATACGACGATTTGAAACCAAGATTAACTCCAATTCACGTAAATTTCTATTTTAAAGCAGGAATATTTGATGGTGTATCAACATAAAATAAAAACCAATATCCAAACAGCAAAAAATAAATAAATGAGAAAAAATTGAGATGCTGTGATTATTGGTAACGAATTTTTATTTCAAATATAACTAGGCATCCTAAAATTCTATTCTACACCGCGTAAATTTTAAAACTAAACCCGTTATGCCTGATGCTAAACAAAACGAGTCAATTGTCATCTGGTCCAGGCTGTTGTTTCGCCAGGTACTTACATGCGACTGAAATAATTACATAGAAAATACGGCTATATTGAATCAAACTTAAATTAAAAATGTTTCATATCCTAATGCTACACCGCGTAGATTATAAAGCTGCAGGCATCGTCTCTTAGGCCTATAACAAAGCATCATATCAGCTGTCAGGTTGTATTTCAAGCGATTCACAACTTGCCATAAATTTGCCACTCAGAAATAATTGTTTCAGTTACATGCACGTTACTACATAAACTGTACCATGATCACATCTCGACATTTTGGATTAATTATATCTGACTGAAATAATGACAGTAATGATACGACGATTTGAAATCAAGAGTAGCTCCAATTCACGTAAATTTCTATTTTAAAGCAGGAATAATTGATGGTGTATCAACATAAAATAAAACCAATATCCAAACAACAAAAAATAAAAAACAACAAAAAATAAATAAATCAGAAAAATTGAGATGCTGTGATTATTGGTAACGAATTTTTATATTTCAGCACACTTCCAAGAGGACTAAGTCGTAAATTACTGCTATATTTACATAAATTTATGGCACCGCGGTTATGTTGCAATCCTCGGTATCCACATTTAAAAATAAACTTTTTTTAGTTAATTATCATGGAAAAAATATTTTTCATTATTTATTTATTTATTTATTGACATTCGGTTATGTAACCATACAGCCATCACTTGTAACATGATTCATTATCGTTAACTAATAACATGTTTGATTATACTCATTATTATATTGCATCTGTTAATTATCGTTATACTTATGCTACTTACAATTTTGATTATATTGGTTACAATTTTAAATAGAATTTATCTAAACGTAATTAAAGACTTTCAGGTATAAAGCCGAATCGCAGTAGCAGTTGATACAATTCGTTTTCAAGTCATATTGCAGGTATACGTGAGGCAATACCGACATTGGTATTCATGCGTCTAAATTATTATTTTCTTTTGTTCACGTTCGGTTATATGACCATACATCCGTGAATTGTAAGATAATACATTATGCTTAATTATTGACAGGTTTGATTATACTATTTACAATCTTGCTTATGCTAATTATAGTTGTACTTAGGCTACTTACAATTTTTATTATACTGATGACAATTTTAAGTCATACTTTTCTACTCGTAATCTTTAAGGAATAAAACAGAATCGTTGTAGTCGTTTATACAATTCATTTTATGCTTATTGACATTTTTATTTTTTGATGATGAGGTCTTAGATTTCTATATTTCCATTTTTTAGGAATCTAATAAGGCTGTTGTACACTGCTTTGTCATCGCTAACTAGGAGTAGGATTAGGTTGGTAGGAAGAGGGATTCCTATGTTGACTAAATCCTTGATCATGGTATCCTGGGCCCGTTTAAATTTTCTACAGGAAAATATAATGTGGTTGGTGTCTCCTATAGTCTGATCTGAACAATCACAGAGAGGAGATTCTCTCAGACCTAGTCGATAGAGGTGGCTGGGGAATCTTCCGTGGTTGAACCGCAGCCTGGAAATCATTGTTGTTAGTCGTCTGCTTGTGATCCATTTATAAAACCAAGGTTGAGGTGGAATAATTGGTTGGATGCTTCCATAGTGCGATGCTTTGGTGGTTAGAGATGTTCTCCATTCTTCTTGCCATTTTTCTTTGGCTCGTTTTTTGATTGTGTGAATTATATCTGACGTCGGGAGGTTCATACCATCTTTAAATCCGTTGAGGATGGCCTGTTTTGCTAAAGTATCCACTTGTTCATTGTATTTTATACCTTTGTGAGCTGGAACCCATAGCAGGTAGGTAGTGATTCCCCGTTCTTTACTGCTTTTTATTTGTTTCCTAATTTCTAAGATCGTCATCGGGAGGTGATAATTCCACGTGTTGTTATGTAGCCGTTTTAAGACACTCATGGAGTCCGTTAATATGATGCTTTTGTCCGCTTGGATCATTTGGCTATACTTAACCGCCTCCAGTATGGCTTTCGCTTCAGCTGTGAAAATAGATGTTTCTTCATGTAGCGAGAATTGAGCTGAATGATTAGTGTTGGGACAGAAGAAAGCTGCTCCTACTCTGTTTTCCTCGGAATTCTTTGAGCCGTCTGTGTATATTTTAACTGTGTTTTTCCCTATCTCTGCGAGGAGTCTATTTAGTTTCTGGTTTAAGGTGGGATTTATGTCTCCTTCCAGAAAGTGTATGTGGATTTCTTCTAGTCGGAGTTCGTATGGTTCTTGAAAGATGGGGTGTATGTCGTAAGAAGCTACTTTATCTTTATATTTAGACCAAAGTTTGTAAGCATTTAGAAGCGGGAGCTTGAGTTGGCTTTTTCCTTTGTTCGCTAATCCTTGCATCCTTTCAAATCGATGGTGGAGCGGGTGGGTATTAAGTACCAATTTTTCCATTATGAATTTTTCCTCAAGATATGATCGTCGTATATGAAGGGGAGGTTCTCCTGCCTCCACTAATAGGGCGTTAATTGGGGTTGAGCGTATTGCCCCGACACAAGCTCTTAGGCAAGCTGCTTGAAGTCTATCTAGTTTTTTGAGAGCGTCCTTTCTAGCATATTGGTAAAACATGGAACCGTACTCTAATAGCGATCTAATTAGTGTTCGGTAAAGTAGTAGGAGCGTTTTTGGGTGGGAGCCCCACCAAGTACCTGACACCATTCTTATTATATTTAGTCGGGAATTCGATTTTGCTATCAGCTGATCGATATGCTGGGACCAGCTAAGGCGGCTGTCCAGCAACATTCCCAAGAACCGTGCTTGTTTCTTAAGTGCCAGTTTATATGGACCTATTTGGATACTGTCCGAGTCATGGGTGATTTTTCTCTTTGAAAAGTAGACTACTGATGATTTTTCCAGTGAAAGTTCAAAACCATTGGTGTGTAGCCATTTGATGAGAGCTGTAATTGCCTTGTTCAATAGGTTATGGACTTCCTGTTGTGACACATCGTTGGCATATATAACCACGTCGTCTGCAAATTGGAGTGAGATAATCTTCGTTGGGATGGAGTGGATTATATCACTTATGTATAGTAAAAATAGGAGTGGGCTGAGGATTGCTCCTTGTGGTAACCCTTGATTAACAATACGCGGCCCTACTCGATTTTTCTTTGAGCTGACATAGATTATCCTCTCCGATAATAGGGAGTAGAGTCCTTTCACAAGTTTCATCGGTACCCCTAATGTCTCCAGTTTGTGCATCAAATGAGGGATTCTGACGTTGTCGTAAGCTGATTGGATGTCTAGGAAAACCGCACCCAAATATTGCTTGTTGCAGAATGAGAGGTAAATGTCCGACGTCAAGATCGCTAGGTTGTCTAGTGTGCTTTTTCCCTTACGAAATCCGGATTGTGAGTTTGGAATCAGGTTGTTCGCCTCCACCCACCATTCTAATCTGTTCTTGATGAGACGTTCTAGTGTTTTTCCTACACATGACATTAATGATATCGGTCTGTACGAAGTCGCTTTGGTGGGGTCTTTTCCTTGTTTTAATATTGGAATGATAACCTGGGTTCTCCATTCCGCTGGAATAGGTTCTTTCATCCAAATCTTGTTAAAGATGTTTAGAAGTCTCTGCAAGCCAGCTGGAGGCATGTTTGTTAACATTGCGTAATGGATTCCATCTATTCCAGGTGAAGAGTAGGAGGATCGCTTTAAAGCTTGTTGTAGTTCTGTCATGGTAAATGGCGTGCATAGTTGGTGGTCCGATGCTTCTTGCGGGTTTAGCGCGAAGTTGGAGTCCTCCTCCTGGACTGTGGAAGGAGCGATTTTGTCTGCAATGTCTTCAAGGGTTGTGGTACTAATTTTAGGGGTTTCGCTGTTGAAACCATTATTTTTAAACTTCCTAATCGTAGACCAAACAGAAGAGATATTCGAATCCTTTCCCAATGTTTCACAGAATTGGATCCAATTCTGACGCTTTTGCGTTTTGAGCGTTCTTTTTGTTCAGTGCGTTAATTTGTAAATAAGACATAATGTTGGAGGTCGGGGTTCTTTCTGTATAAGTTAAGAGCGAGTCTTCTTTGGGCTATTGCTTTCGAACATGTTGGGTTCCACCATATTGGTGGGCGACTTTTCTTGGCGTTTTGATAGTCCTTTCGTTGAATAGATTTGTCTGCTGCCTCTGAAATCACATTTGTCAGTTTTTTATAGCTCTCGTTTCCCGTAGATTGTTCTGTGATATCCTTGGAATTTTGTTCAATTCGTCTCCTGTATTGGGACCAGTCGGCTCTATTGACAGTTCCATCTGATTGTTGGATGAGCTGCAGTTTCTTTGATTAGTGGGCATCCGATATTTAAAAGTATCGGATAGTGGTCCGATCCCAATGAATCATTGAGCACTCTCCATGTCGCTATGGTTGCCAGGTTGGGGGAGCAGAGAGTTAGGTCTTCTGCCGAGTTGAGTCTTCTTGGTGATGGGACCATTGTTGGGCTGCCGTCATTTACTATTACCAGATTGTTGTCTTCTGCCATATCCTTAATTGTCGATCCTCTCAGGTCGTTGTAGTGACAGCCCCAGCTCTGATTATGTGCGTTAAAATCGCCGGCCAGAATCATTGGTGAGTTTATTTGGCCGATAAGATTTGTCCAGTCGTTTGGAGTGATTTTTGTTTTTGGGCAGCAGTAAATGGAAATGATGTTGACTGTTGACTGGGTGGTTCGTATCCGTATTGCTACTGCTTGAAAGGGTAATTTGCTCAAATTGAGATTAATCGGTTCGTGTGGAATATTCTGTTGCACCAATATCGCCACTCCTCCTCTACCATCCAGTCTGTCATTCCTGTACACCTTGTAGGATTTGAAACTGACCTCTCTATTTGGTTTGAACCATGTTTCTGACAATATGGCTATGTCGATATTGTTTTGAGTGAGTGCTGAAATTAGGCTTTCTCTGTTCGCCCAAACTGATCTTCCGTTCCATTGTAAGATACTTAGATATTGGGATACCGTGGAGTTGTTATTTTTCTTATCCATTGCTTTACTTCTTTGGTTACTTTCTTATTATTATGTTAAAGGGCTCCTTTTGTTTTAGTTGTTAGGTTGAGTTGTTCCAGGAAGGGATTGAGCTTCTATTATATGTTGTTCCTGAGATATTGGAGGGCCCTGAGGGAAGTCCATTAACGTAGTGGCAATAAGGTCTCTGATGTTATGTGGTAAGTTACCGGAGAATGCCATTTGTAAGATCACTGTGATCAAGTTTTGTATCTTTTCTACTAGATATTCGTTTGCTATTTGGGCGTTTTGGCTATAGGGATTATTAGTAATTGGGAATGCTGGTTGGTTTGGTGCCCTCATAAGAAGTTCTGGCGGTACCTGGGAAGCATTTCTGTTCGTAGGTCGTTGTGTGTCCCTAGGTTTCCAGTTATGATCTTTACCCTTGCTCTCTATTCTGACCGTTGGTTTCTGTTGGTGTGGTGGCGGGCCTTCTGATCGACTTTGTATCTTTAGAGGGGCTGTTGGTGGTGGATTCAAGGTATTCTGAACTGAAGTTGGAACTTTTATAACTTTGTTTGAAGCTCTAATCATAGAAGGATTGGTTGCTTGATTATAAAATGTTCTCTCTCTATTCTGTGTCAAATGTTCGGCTGTTATTGTGGCATAAGTATTTTGTTCAATGCTTGCTAACGCCTCCTGGTAAGATATTCCCTCGTAAGCTCTTTTCCTATTTATCTGTAGTTGTTTTTGGTACTGAGGGCAGTTGCGATCCGTGGAGAGATGGGGCCTGTTACAATGGGCACAAGTAGGTGGTCCTGAATTTTTACATTCTTTGAAATGGTGGTTTCCAGAACAATGGCTACATCTAGGTTGACTCCGACATTGTTTACTATTATGACCGTACCTCAAACATTGGTAACATTGAAGGACCAAAGGGATGTACGGTTCTACCGGGCATCTCACTCCATGGATTATCACGTATTCTGGACGGCGTTGCACTTTGAAAGTAATTGCACAAACTGGGATGGGTCTTCTCTGGTCTCTATCGGTATCACTTGTATTTTTGGTGAATCGCCTTATTCGTACTACTTGAACGTCACATCTTATCACTTCCATTATCTCCTCTTCCACAGATACATCCTTAACAAAGCTTATACCTAGCTATATAATCCCAGGCAAAGTTTACACATGAAATCGCCAAAAAAAATTACACATAATGATTATAATATCAGCTTTCTTAACGTTACAACTGTTATATATCCATTTAAATTTTCGGTACAACGGTTAACGTGGAATCCTCCATATCAGCATTTAAAAATATGTTTTAGCTGAGTTAAATATTGCTTTCAGAAATAATATTATTTATTACTACCACAGATATTCTATATTGTAACCAAGTTTATGCTCATCTATATACTCGCAGCCAAAGTTCACGCATAGTGATAATTGCAGCTGTGAAAACGTTTTAATTGTTAGTGCTGTGAGTTGGGTAAGTATAAAAGTTTATGATATGCCCTTGCGAAAGAGATCTAATCTGTCGGGGTCAACTTCTGCAGCTAAAAGATGTCGCCGAAATCGGCTAAATGAGAGTGAAATAGACCGACAACATCGTCTGCAACGTCAAAGAGAACGAGATGAAATAGCTAGAGCAAATGAAAGTAACCTGCACCGAGAAAAGCGATTGACCTATAACCGGGTTCTATACGCTAAATCCATAGCTAAATCCATGTCGTTTGAACCGTGAAAGCCCTTCTAAACAATAAATGTTTATACTTCGCACAATAATTACAACCACGAATTACTACTGTTAATTTGTTCAGGAACCTTTTCTACTATTGAATCAATTGCATCACGTTAAAATATGAATAAAACAACTCTCTGACATCAGTATGAAAACCGAACCTAACGTATTAACCGAAACAAACGAAACTATTCAGAATACATTAACAGTTCATGCCTTTTCACGTTAATGTCTGATAAGAGAATAAAATCGGTAAATAATTTCTACACCTGCCAGGCACGCGCGCGTGAAGCAGCGGGCAAATGCTAGTAATTGATAATTTTATCCAAAATGATCAGTGGTATTGTGGTAATGTTGGTTTCTCTATCTGTGGAAATAGTTGAATTGCCTGTAGACCAGTTTACTATAGTTCATTTGTTTCGATCCATTAATTCTGCGCTAAAATATTTCAATGTTAAAGTTGTAATTGATTCTTTCTTCATAACTGGTTTCTCAATCTGCCAACAGAACTGAATGTCTACCGGCAAATTACCACTCCGCTTATCTCCCACTCCACAATCTGAATAAAACCTGTATAAATTTAAAAAATTTACTTCGCTCAATGCCACGTGTTTTGCTAAATCTTACAAGCATATTATAAATCTTTTGATAAATAACGGAACAAAGCAACACATGACATCAATAAAATGGCTCTCTTGAAATAACTAATAATGTTTCATTCTGGTCCAGGCTGCATTTCCTGCAAGTCACAAAGTCAGCTAATAT
The DNA here is from genome assembly GCA_031002005.1 of Vandiemenella viatica. Lineage (NCBI taxonomy): Eukaryota > Metazoa > Arthropoda > Insecta > Orthoptera > Morabidae > Vandiemenella > Vandiemenella viatica. The sequence goes on from CM061920.1 coordinate 203,554,705, forward strand.
TACCGCTAGAAAATCAAAGCTTCTATCAGTTTCGCATTAATATATGAACGATAGGACCTATTGCATGTTACTGACGTTATGAATGGCGAAATAAACTTGACTCATTATTTCAGATCGCGATACTAAATGAACCAGAATAATGACGTTGGCAATATGGTGATTGTAAAAACGCAGTAAATTAAATATTGAATTAATCTGAAACTACATTCGTTCGCATGACATATGTCATCAGCATCATGACAGTTATTGGAGTAACATAATTAAAAAATGTATACTAAAATGTTTGTAACTTACAGTGTACAACGGGAAGTTCAAAATTCTCTACAACTCTAAGACAACTTTCGTTAGTACTGCTGGTCAAGATAACATCTCAATAAAGTGACTATTACTGCTCGTGATTTAGTAAGGTATATAACTGCATTTAATATGTCGAGGTGCATTCGCATCGTTTGAGTTTATAGCGGCAATAATAACAGAGATAGTGGTTTGGTTGAAAAAATGCCTGGACCAGAATGATTTTTGTCACAGCATAAGGCAGAAACAATTCAGTTAATTTTAGTAACTAGCTGGTGCCCACGACTTGGTTCGTGTTTGAAAAGAACTTGATTGAAAGATACCGACATCTAACCACCATTGTGCACGATGGGAGACTCAATACTATTACCAAACACAAACGCCAGTAATCTGCGCTATACAGTTCAGGCAGCTAGGTAAAAAATAAGGAGATACATGTCTTTAGCTGAAATACGAAAATATCTTTGATCGACCACTTTCAACCAGCATATCTCCCACACTACCACAGTTACCGAAATTCGGCCAAGGTTGAGATCGACGGGTGTCCCTTTGCTACTACCACACACAAACACCAGTGATCTACGGTAGATAGTTTTGGCTGAAAAGTGATACACCTTCACACATACGTTTTTGGTAGAAATATGAAAATGCCGCAGGTCAACAAATTTCAACCACCATATCTCCCACACCCCCCAAGCTACCAACATCTAACAACCATAGTGCATGACAGGAGACACGATTATACTACCACACACAAACACCAATGCTCTATGCAATGCAGTTGTGGCAGCAGAGTGACATATTCGGAGAGACATTTCTCTGGTCGAAATACGAAAATGTCCTTGATTGGCCACTATCAACCATTATTTCTCCAACACAACAACAGTTACCGAAATTCGGCCAACATTGTAATCGACGGGTGATGCTGTGCTACTACCACACACAAACACCAGTGATCTGCGCTAGATAGTTTTGACTGAAAAGTGATACAACATGACACGTACATTTTTGGTAGAAATATGAAAATGCCACAGGTAGACCAATTTCTACCACCATAGGTCCCACATCCCTGTAGCAACCGACATCTAACCACCATAGTACACGAAAGGAGACACGATACCACTACCATACATAAACACCAATGGTCTATTCTATGTAGTTGTCGCAGCAGAGTGACATTTACGGAAACACATGTCTTTGGTCGAAATACGAAAATATCCTTGATAGCCAATTTCAACAACCACATCTCCCACACTACCACAGTTACCAAAATTCGATAAACTTTTTTACTGACGGGTGACTCTGTGCTTCTACTACAAACCAACACCAGTGAACTGCGCTAGATAGTTTTGGCTGAAATAAGATACACCATGACACATACGTTTTTGGCAGAAATATGAAAGTGCCGCAGGTCAAACAGTTTCAACCACCATATCCCCAACATCCCTATAGCCACCGGCATCTAACCACCATAGTACACGAAAGGAGATACGATACCAATACTGCACACAAACACCAATGGTCTATGCTATGTAGTTGTGGCAGCAGACTGACATATACGGAGATACATGTCTCTTGGGGAAAAACGAAAATATCTATGATTTGCCACTTTCAACCACCATATCTCCCACACTACCACAGTTACCGAAATTCGGCCAACGTTTTAATCAACGGGTGACTCTGTGCTACTACCACACACATACACCAGTGATCTGTGCTAGACAGTTTTGACTGAAAAGTAATACACTATTACACGTACGTTTTTGGTAGAAATGCGTAAATGCCGAAGGTCGACCACTTTAAACCAAAATAACTTCCATATCCCTATAGCTCCTGACTACTAACCTCAATATTACACGAAAAGAGACACCATACACCTGCCACACACAAACACCAATGGTCTATGCTATGTAGTTGTCGCCGCAGAGTGACATACTTGTATACGTAGAGACATGTCTTTGGCCGAAATACGAAAATATCATGATTGGCCACAATAACCACCATATCTCCTACACTAAAAATGTTACCGAAATTCGGCCATCGTTGTTATCGATGGGTGACTCTGTGTTACAACCATACACAAACACCAGGAATCTACGCCAAATAGTTTTGACTTAAAAGTAATCCAATTTTAGTAGAAATATTAAAGTGCCGCAGGTCTACCAATTTCAACCACCATATCTCCCACATCCCTATAGCTGCCAACATCTAACCACCATAGTACACCAAAGGAGACAAGATACCACACTCAAAAACCAATAGTCTATGCTATGTAGTTGTCGCACCAGAGTGACATACTAGTATACATAGACACATGTTTTTGGCCGAAATACAAAAATATCATTGATCGGCCACTTTCAACTATCTTATCTCACACACTACCAAGGTTACCAAAATTTGGACAACGTCGTTATCGGCGGATGACTCTGCACAACTACCAAAAACAGCAGTGAAAAGTGATACACCATGACACATACATGTTTGGTAGAAATATGAATGTGCTGCAGGTTGAACAATTTCAACCACAATATCTCCCACATCCCTTTAGCTACCAACATCTAACCACCATAGTACACGAAAGGAGACAAGACACCACTACCACACACAAACATCAATGTTATTTGCAATGTAGTTGTGGCCAGCACAGTTACATATACGGCGACACATGTCTTTGGTCGAAATACGAAAATATCCTTGATAGGCCAATTTCAACCACTATGTCTCCAACACAACAACAGTTACCTAATTTCGTCCAACGTTGTAATCGACGGGTAAACCTGTGTTACTACCACACACAAACAACAGTGATCTGCGGAATATAGTTTTGCTGAAAAGTGATAAACCATGACACGTACGTTTTTGGTAGAAAAATGAAAGTGCTGCAGGTCGACCAATTACAACCACCACATCCCTATAGCTACCGACATCTAACCACCACAGTATATGAAAGGAGAAACGATACCACTAACCATGGAGGAAGGAATATATGGAGACGACGCAAGGGACCTTCGCCACATACTGGAGTGAAACCGGGTGGAGACAAGTGGGGAGGGGAGGCCGCCATATTGCTTGACCAGGGAAACACGGAAATATGCACAAAAACCTCAAGGGAATCATAAGACAACCGTGGCATTGCAATTTGATGATGGATTATTATGTAACTCGACGAGACACATCAAAAATAAAGAATAAAATTTTTTGATATCGTGCTTAGTTCTCGAGATATACTGTCTCAAAAGAGTGGAGTTTCTGGTTGAAATTCAGAAGAAACGTGTCCCCAAAGTCAATTTTGGTGATAGATTCTTATGTAACACGACGATAGAAATCGAAAATAAAGAATAAAATTTTTCGATATCTCGCTTAGTTCGCGAGATATACTGTCTCGAAAGTGAGGTTGTTAGGTTATGAGGGGATTCAACGATAACCGTGGAGCCGCAATTTGATGACGAATTCTTATGTAACTCGATGAGGGAAACTGAAAGTAAAGAATAATTTTTTTTGATATCTCGCTTAGTTCTCGAGATATTGTACCTTAAAATTGACGTGGTTAGGTTGAAATGCGGCCTGGACCAGAAAGAAACTATCGCCATATCCATATTTGATGATGAATTCGGACGTAACTTAATGAGCAGTTAATTCTTTTTAACTTGAATAACAAACTGTTTATTTCTACAGTCCTTACATTTTAGTTGATGTTCAAATAGGTTATTTTCACATTCTATTTCAGTAATTGACAAGGAAGATTTCAAAATCTAGAAATATACTTGTAGACATATTTACAAACAGAAACAAGTCATATCTGAAATTAAAAAAAGCATAAGTCAATGTTTAGAGCTTTAAAAAAAAATTAATACTTCATAAAACCTCATAGTTTCTGAGCTTACTTAGAAGATATTGTACTGGTAGTGGCCTATATAATTTTGCTAGAAAAACCAGTACATTCAAAAATCAGAAGCTAACAGCTAATAATAAATAAATTGTTTGTTCTCTTCTGGTATACACCGCATTTCAAGCTGCCAACATTTCCATTAATAGTGCCGCTACAAAACCAAACTATGTAGACACATCTAAACACAAGAAATGCATCTCGAACTACATTTCCGTCAACAAAGTTTATTTCATCACGTTTAGTAGTTCACACAGCACAAATCATCACGATTAATTTCATCGTGCAATTTCAGTCTAAACTTAAACGTGAGTAATGCATGCAGAATACCATATTCACTGTATCGCGATATAAACATGACCCGTTTAAATTAAATTTCCAACATTTGTCTACAATAAGGCTAGCTTTTCAGGTTCAAAATAGTAAAACATGCTAATTGTCTACACTACACCAACAAAAATTTGAGAATAATATGATCCTATTGCGGTTGCCTGTCAGATACTTCAAGAACGATAATTACAACGTGACTTACTTATGAAACGCTATTCCAGGTTTTTTCCTACCTCGTCTGTTTGTGCAACCATATTCATCACAACTTGGCATTATAGAAAACTTTAGAATATTAGAAAATGAAATATTCTGAGCAGCTGACATAGTGCAAACAGCCCAATGTTTTGGTACTCCTACGATATCCACCGCGCAGGCACAGTTTTTTCACGAGGTTTCACGGATTTCGCATTATCTCGTCTCCATATATTCCTTCCTCCATGCCACTAACACACAGAAACAGCAATGGTCTTTGCTACGTAGTTGTGGCAGCATAGTGACATATACGGAGACACATGTCTTTGGTCGAATTACGGAAATGACCTTGATCGGCCACTTTCAACCACAATATCTCCCTCACTACCACAGTTGCCGCAATTCGGCCAACGTTTTTAACGACGGGTAACTCTGTGCTACTACCACACACAATCACCAGTGATCTGCGCTAGATAGTTTTCGCTGAAAAGTGTTACAACATGACACATACGTCATTGCTAGAAATATGAAAGTGCCGCTGCTCGATCATTTTCAACCACCATATCTACCACGTCCCTATAGCAACCGACAACTAACCACCCCAGTAGTCGAAAGGAGACACGATACAACTACCACACACAAACACCAACGGTCTATGCTATGTAGTTGTCGGAACAGAGTGACATACTAGTATTCGTAGAGACATGTGTTTGGCCGAAATACGCAAATATCGTTGATCGACCAATTTCAACCATCATATCTCCCACACCACCACCGTTACTAAAATTCGGCCATCGTCGTTATCGGCGGATCACTCTGTGCTTCTACCACAATCAAACACCAGTGATCTGGGCTAGATAGTTTTTGCTGAAAATTGATACACTTTGACACATACGTCTTTAGTAGAAATTTGAAAGTGTCGCAGGTCGACAAATTTCAACCACCATTTCTCCCACATGCCTATAGCTACAGACTTCTAACCACGATAGTACACGATAGGAGTCGCGATGCCACTACCACACACAAGCACCAATGGTCTATGCTATGTAGTTGTGGCAGCAGAGTGACATATACGAATACTCATATCTTTGGTCGAAATACGAAAATATCCTAGATCGGCCAATTTTAACCACCATTTCCCCAACACTACCACAGTTACCGAATTCGGCCATCGTTTTTATCGACGGGTTACTCTGTGCCATGAAACGCGCTTCGCTATCAACTTCTTCTTTAATAGTTCCTTTTAGAACCAGAAATAATTCATATATATATATATTTTCAACAAAAGAAGGCTCAGTTTTTCATAAATTTATTTTTAATAATAACGATAACTAATCTAAACCAACACCCGTCATACAGTCTACATGAGTCGTAGCTTAAACTTCATTTCCGAAAAATTGCAGGTTAGTGAATTAGTAATCTGATTTCGCGAAGCGACGTCTACTTTTTTGAAGGTTCGAGTTCATCTGTCTGTCTGTTGATAATAACCAGCGAGTTGTAACCGAAAATCCAAAGCACATATATATTTAATGTTATAAATGGAATTTTAATCTTTCAATTAATTTTCTTAAATGGTAATTAATTTTATAAAATTATTGCCTTTGGTATTTATCAGCCCCGTTACATCCCCCCGCCAATTTCTATGAAATTCGAAACGAATTGAAATAGGAATTAATTTATCACAGGTCCCTTGGGGGTTGGTGTTACAATGTGAATTTTACAAATACAAAAAAAAATAATAATGATAATAATAATAACAAATATTGAAAGTTGAAGTATGTCTTCTCTGGCTGCTCTGCTGGTTTTCCACCTGTAGCAAGCATAAATGTCCACTGTGTCTTACAGGGTACTAACTCTGTTGCCATCAAGTTTATTTTTTTTTCTTCTTCTTGTTTTCTGCACGGTACTCCTGGAACAAGATACATAGTCTGCCAGCATTTAATCTTATAGAAGAACAAAAATATAAACCCTTTTTTTCATTTTTTCAAAACATCAAATGTATAGCAGTAACAACAAATCAGTTTCTGATTAAGGTATTTGTCCATATGAAATGAGGTACCTGGACCAGAAAATTGTATAAATATCAAACTAATTGACACGGGTCATTTTCTTGTTGTAACAGGAGTCTTTCAGGGATTATACTTTGCATTTCTGCTGAACGCCGTACATTGTCTGCCTATACTCTATGGCACAAGACGACACTAAATTCTTAACTCTCGATACATATTGAAGAAATAGAAATGTTCCTTTAGGATCTTATAGCATTTGTTGACACCATAGTGACCGTAGCTAAAATGGTGATGTAAAATGAATTTATCAACATGTACATCAGGAACCCATACTTTCCAGCTATCACTCATTTCGTTGTCTCTCTTAAAGAGTATTCCATGAAAAATAGAATAATATTTCTTCAACTTTAAATCACCATCTGGAGCCTTTAGTCTCTCTATAACTTCTTTTATGACTCTATCTTTATTTAGTTCTGCTTCCATATATTTTAGACATTGTCTAACCTCTGTCTCAAAAGGTACACCTTTCAGGTAAAAAATATGGAGTTCTTCATCTAAAGGACTAGATCTTCCAATCCCATAGGTAGTCTTGATAAGGCATCTGGAATCTGGTTTTCATCTTTGCTTCGGTATCGTATTTCAAAGTCGAATTCTTGTAAGAAAAGAGCCCATCTTGTAAGCCTCCTATGGACCAACTTGCATTGTATAAGGAAAGATAGTGCTTTATGATCAGTGTAGATAACTACTCTTCTACCGAGTAGAAAGTATCTGAACCTCTGAAAGGCCCAAACAATAGATAGTGCTTCCCGTTCTGTAATTCCATAATTTTTTTCAGAGGAGGATAATAACCTACTAGCAAAAGCTATTGGTCTATGATCAATGTGCTCTCCTTCAACTACTTCCTGAAACACTTCTACACCAATCCCATATCCAGAACTTTCGTGTAGCAACACAAAAATCAAGGTTCCAATCTGGATGACATAACATGGAGTTCCTTGTTAGATCAGCTTTAATTAAAAGAAAATCTTTCTCGCACTCTTCTGTCCACTTCCATCTAGCATCCTTTTTCCTTAGAGTCCCCAGATGGGGGCTATTTAGAACCTGACCCTTGACAAATTTCTATAGCAGTTACATAATGCAAGGAAACTATTCAACTGTTTTTTATCTTGGGGTCTTGGAAAATTTCAATGGCTTTTAACTTGCCTTCATTAGGGAAAATACCCTCTGGAGTAATTATGTGTCCAAAAACTCTAGTTTGCTTTTAAGGAAAATACATTTTTTTAATCTTAGGGTCATTCCGCCTTTACGGAGGGCATTAAATACCTCCCGCAGTGTAGTAACGTGCTCTTCAATGGTTTCGCTGGCGATTAAAATATCATCCACGTAGACTTTTACTTTCTCAAGCAGTGTTTTTCCTAAAACCTTGTCCTAAAGCTCTTATAAGTTAGCTACCGCATTATTTAGCCCAAATGGTAAAACCTTGAAATGGAAACTTCGCCCATTATACAAGAATGCAGTAAATTTTCTTGATTCCTTAGCAATAGGAACTTGCCAGTATGAAGCTGTAAGGTCAAGGGATGTGAGGAACTTCTTTCCCTGAAATTCCTGAAGTATTCCATCGATAGGAGGTGGGTGATCTCTCTCTGTTACCAGCACTTTGTTCAACATACGGGCATCTAGTACCAACCTGACTGATTGGTCAACTTTAGTAACTACTACAAGAGGGTTGTTGTAAGGGCTTGTAGATCTTTCAATAATTCCCCATTCCAACATCCGATTAATTTCTTCTTCCACCTGCTGTCTTTTTGCAACTGGGATTGGATAAGGTTTTACAAAAAATGGAGTTTCACAGGTGACTGTGAAATGGCACTCATAACCTTTCACTAGTCCAGGTCTATCAGAGAACACATCATCAAATTCTTTAAAAATTTCTGAAAGTATACCTTGGTGCTCTGCTTCTATCTGGATTCCCTTCTGCGGGATAATATCCTGAGGACTTGCTTGAATGGCACTGGCACAATACTTCACTGCTTCTATCAGAAAACATGATGACTGTCCTAGACCTATCTGGTCTCCCCACGATTTGACCTTTACAAAGTCCACAGCTGTTCTACTCTTCCTGACAGGCATTATAGATGTCTTCATACGAGAACCATTTATGGAAAATTCTAAAAATCCTTCTTCGTAGTTTAATATGGCCTTAACCTTTAGCATCCAGTCAACTCCAAAAATACAATCAATATTGAGCCCTGGCACAACAAATACAGGTATCTCCATGAGTAGTTTTACAATTTCTGCTTCTAAAAGAACTTGCTCCTTAACAAGTTTGCTCCTGCCCCCAGTAGCTGTGATAACCGTCATTCCATTTACAGGGTACTCAGGCAAAAGTTTCACACTGATTAAGTCCTTATGAAATACCTCTGAAATCTCAGATCCCGAATCAATTAATGCTTTGCTAATCAAACCATTAGCCCTAAGCGTTAGAAATGGGGCTCTAGTAAAATTCTCTTCCTCATCACGTTCTTCTTCAAGGAGGTCTTCTCGAGGGTCATTATGGAAAAGAGTCCTAACATCGCATATAGGAGATGGTCCAATTTCCTGTTTGGCCTCCACTTGGACCACAGTTTCAGCCATGTCTAGTTTTCCGACTGATTATTAAAAGCCTCATCTGGTTGTATCGCTTGTACAGTTTCATTGCCTCTTTGCTCACTTTCAGTTTTATAGAAACCATTATTTCTCCCTCTGAAATGCCCATTTCTCGCACGTTTAAAATACCTTACATTCTTCTGGTTATGATGAGTCATCTCATTTCTATTGGGTGCAGTTGAAAAATTGGGATTCTTCGGTTCTCTGCGCTGATAAACATCATTACTAGTGGGATTGCTGAATAGGTTCGGATCTCCTCCCCGACCGAAATTACCTCTTTCCCTGTTTCTCTGTTCTCTGTCATCAAAATCTTGGGCCCAACTCAGGAGGTCATCTATTGTGTTGATTGTATGAGGATTATAAAAGTTTCTTGTAACCGGTAAGGAAGTCTGTTAATAATGCCTTTAACCACAGTTGTTTCCTCAATGGTTTGGTCCAGGTGCTTTATCCAAGCCAACACTGATGGACAAATCATGTAGTTTCTCCCTATTTTGATTGTATCGCCTACCATTAAAAAAATCTAATATTACATTTGTTTGTCGAGCACTAGACCAGAAATAATTTTGAAACTTGGTTTTAAAATCTTCATATGAGCGGCAAGTAGGTACTTGTCGATCTCCCCACATTTTCGCAGTACCTTTTAGATGTTTATATACTACGTTAATTTTTCTTTCATCAGTAAAAGAAGCAAAGGTTTCAAAGACTTTTTATGAAATCTATTGGGTGGATACCATTCTGATCTGAAAAACATTCAACTTCAATTTTCTCAGGGAAAATTACTGTAATGGGATGAGACCCCATGGATTCTCTTTGATTATTACATTTAGATCCCTCAAACCCATTAATTCTCTCATTCAGAAGCTGCACATCATTAATAATTTTTAATGTAGTGTTCTCTTGTCGAGTTTGGACACACTCTAAATGTTCAACGCGTTTTTCCATTTTACTACTTTGTTCATGTAACAAACCTATATCTGTTTGTGACTTGTTGGAGGTATCATGTAATAATTCTATGCACTCTTTAACCTTAAGCTGTTCTAGTTTGTTGACTCTGTTTCCTTGTTGAATAAATTCATTCTTAAAGGTATCCCCAAGTTGATTTATATCATAACTAATAGTCTGAATCTTATGTTCAACATTTTCTCGGCTTTCATGGTATTCAGTAATATGTTTTTCCAAGGTTGTTTCAACTGTAGTGACACGTTCACTAAAATGTGTGTAATAATTTCCTATCTTGTCATGGATTTCCCCTATTTTTGAATCAATTTGTCGTGAATGGTCCATAAAATCCCTTCTAAGGTCATTTACGCTAGTCTTGGTCTCTCTGAACTGAACATCTAATTGAGATTGCATTGATAAAATTAGTTCAGTAAGTGTTTGTAGGGAACTGGTATGTTCTGGCTGGGTAAATTGAGAAGGAGTTGATGGAGTTTGTTTATGTTCTGGTTCCTGATGGGTACCTACAGCAGGAGAATAATCATCCTCAAATTGTGAAAAATGGACCCTATTTTCATCCTCTGGTTGAGATACAGGTGTTTTTTTCCAAAATTACAGATGGATAAGAGTCAAGAATGGTATATACAGACGGTGGGGCCATATCCGGTAAATTAGAATTTTCTGCAACATCATGTTGACAGATTACATGAAAAGTATTTTCATTGTCTTTATCCATGGTAAGTTCAATTTAAATATTTTTAACCAGCACAAAATCAAACTTCGTAGCTCAAACACAGTTAATTGAAGTCGATAAAATTCACAATAGGCAAAGAACGGAAATTATTTAAATCCGTGAAAATTTAACTATCGAAATGAAAATCCTTCACTGTATTTAAACAAATAAAAAGAATTTAAAATGTACTTCCCTTTTATGTTTCCTTTTTTTTTTCGTGATGTGTTGAACCGCAAAGCAAAACAGGAATTTGCCGGCCACCAATGTTGTTAAACCAAAACAGCTGTCCAGTTGATGTGCACTCGAAGTCTGTTGCGGTGCGTATCGATATACAAGTCGACTGTAAATCGTTGTGTGTTGCGTTTTATTTATCTTGCTTTCTCGAAGTTCACCAATTCAGGTGTCAAGGTCGCCATGAAACGCGCTTCGCTGTTAACTTCTTCTTTAATAGTTCCTTTTAGAACCAGAAATAATTCCTATATATATATATTTTCAACGAAAGAAGGCTCAGTTTTTCATAAATTCATTTTAATAAGAACGATAACTAATCTAAACCAACACCCGTCATACAGTCTACATGGAGTCGTAGCTTAAACTTCATTTCCGAAAAATTGCAGGTTAGTGAATTAGTAATCTGATTTCGCGAAGCGACGTCTACTTTTTTAAGAAGGTTCGAGTTCATCTGTCTGTCTGTTGATAATAACCAGCGAGTTGTAACCGAGAAAGTCCAAAGCACATATATATTTGATGTTATACATGGAATTTTAATCTTTCAATTAATTTTCTTAAATGGTAATTAATTTTATAAAGTTATTGCCTTTGGTATTTATCAGCCCCGTTACAGCTACAACCACACACAACAGTAGTAATCTACCCTACTTAGTTTACACTGAAAAGTGATACACCCTGACTCGTAAGTTTTTGGTAGAAATATGAAAATGCTGCAGGTCGACAACTTTCAACCACCATATCTCCATATCCTTATTGCTACCGACATCTAACCACCACAATCACGAAAGGAGACACATTACCACTACCACACCACAAACAACAATAGTCTATGCTATGCAGTTGTGGCAGCAGAGTGACATATACGGAGACACATCTCTTTGGTCGACATACGGAAATGTCCTTGATCGGCCGTTTCAACCACCATATCTCTAACACAACAACAGTCCCGAAATTCGGCCAACGATTTAATCGACGCCTAACTCAGTGCTACTACCAAACAAAACACTAGTTAACTGCGCTAGACAGTTCTGACTGAAAAGTGATACACCACGTCAAGTAAGTTTTCGGTAGAAATATGTAAATGCCAAATGATGACTAGTTGAAACCACCTATATTTCCCACATCCCTATAGCTACCGACATCTAACCACCATAGAACCCCAAATGATACACAATACCACTACACACAGAAACACCAATGGTCTATGCTATGTAGTTGTGGCAGCAGAGTGTCATATACGGAGACACATATCTTTGGTCGAAATACGAAAATATCCTTGATCGTCAACTTTCACCCACCATTTATCCCACGCTACCACAGTTATCGAAATTCGGCCAACATTGTAATGGATGGATGACTTTTGTGCAACTACCACACACAAACAAAAGTTAACTGCACTTCTTACTTTTCACGGAAATGTGATACACCATGACTCGTAAGTTTTTGGTAGAAATATGTAAATGCCACAGGTCGACCACTTTCAACCATCATATCTGCCACATCCCTATTGCTACCCACATCTAACCACCACAGTACACGAAAGGGACATGACACAACTACCACACACAAACACCAATGGTCTATGGTAAGTAGTTGTGGCAGTTGAGTTCGTAGAAATCTTATATATATATATATTATAATATATATATTATATATATATATATATATATATATATATATAAACGTGTGTTTCCACATATTTTACTTTTCAGCCACCACTACCCATCACAGATCACTGGTTTTGTGTGTGGAAGTAGCACGTAGTTTCCTGTCGTGCACAACGTTGGCCGAATGGCGATAGCTGTGGGGATTTGGGAGATATGATGATTAAAGTTGGCCAATGCAGGGTGGTTTCATATTTCGACCAAAAATTTGTGTTTTCTTATACTTCTCTTTCCTGTCACAACTTCATATCATAGATCATTGGTGTTTGTGTGTGGTAGTAGAATCGTGTTTCTTGTCGTGTACTATGGTTGTTAGATGTCGGTAGCAATGGGGGTGTGGGAGATATGGTGGTTGAAAGTGGCCGATCAAACATATTTCCGTATTTCGACGAAAAACATGTGTCTACGCATATGTCACTTTTCTGCCCCTACTAATTTGCATAGAGCATTGGTGTTTCTATGTGGTAGTATAATCGTCGCTCCTGTCGTGCACTTTAATTGTTAATAGTCGGTAACTATGGGGGTGTGGGAGATATGGGGGTTGGAAGTGTTCAATCTGCTTCAATTTCATATTTCTCCAAAGACGGATATATAATGTTGTATCACTTTTCAGGGAAAACTATCTATCGCAGATCTCTGGCGTTTGTGTGTGGTAGTAACACTGAGTCACCTTTCGATCGCAACATCGGCTGAATTTCAGTAACTGTGGTATTGTGGGAGATATGGTGGTTGTAAGTGGCCGATCAAGGATATTTTTCGTATTTCGACGAAAGACAGTTGCCTCCGCATATGTCACTTTTCTGCCACAACTACATAGCCTAGACCAAGGACGGCGAACCAATGGCACGCGTGCCGATGATGGCACGCGACCAAATAATATGTGCACGCCAGGTGCTTAACCGATATAATAATTTATTTTTCGCCTACATAATTTAAGATCATATTAACAAAATTCATCGTGAACGAAATTACGTCTACAAAGTGCGCAAAGGAGGTTTATTTCGAGAGAATTTCTGACCGAACGGACATAATAAGAGGCGGGAAGCTAACATGTTCACATGTTTTTGTTGACTGCTTTTACCAATTGCGCATAGTTCTTGTGGTTTTTAAACTAATTTCGTTAACAGAGGTGCTGTTTAAGTTTATTTGAGTTATATTTACACCTATTCAACAAATCCAGTTTGGTCAACAACAAAAAAGTGCAAGATAAGTGTAATACAGAATTTAATCTTTGGTGGACTGAGAATATGGCATGATTAATTAAGGTGATCTGTAAAATGGTGCCAAATCACAAATCTTTCTCAAAAAAGAGAACCAGAGCAAAAGAATTAATTGAATTTTGCAATAACAAGAAAAAATAAATAATTGACGTCTACGATTAAGTATGTTAGCAAGGATTGTGTTAGGATCCAAGCTGATATAGGGGTGGGTATCGGCTTCTTCACCTATGAAACAGAACAGACCGCACCCTCCAAATGAAATCGAAAGTTAAACAAAACACATGTCAGAAAGTTTTAGAATGTTACGTTGGTAATGCCGGTTTTAGAAATGGCGCCGGTCGGCCATCATGCTATCACGCCTATCTTCCCATCAACCACCGCGCGCTTTAGCAGCTCCCGTTGAACTTGCTCACCGAGAGATTACATCCTATCCCAACGAGATACTTCATCAAAATGCGATAAAAATGGCGGACGGGTCCCTTTTATCAAACTGACCTACTGACCGAGACAATAGTCTATCTGGGAAAAAGAACCTGTTAACTGCGTGCTACCAGAAATTCACAAGATAAAGAGCGTAATGAGACAAGTGTAGTGATGTGTGGGGTCTTGTTTTTAAAGCTTCCAGACGAGTGAAAATGAATTTTGAAGTTTGGTTAATTTAAAAGCACATTTGAATCGCGTACTGTTCAACGTCATCATACTCACATGAAAAATGCTTCTCCTCAAAGCTTTAAAATCTCAAGTTAATATTATTTTCAAATCGTTCCCCAGCCTTTGCTGAGCTCAGTGGTGTAAAAATCTTTCAAATCGGTTAAGTCTATCGGAAGTTATGAAATTTCTAAATTTTACTGTTTTCCGTTGTGCAACCAAATACTTCGCTTTTTATTCAAAGCCGGTCGTGGTCTGAAACTAAATTTAGATTGAACCTTTCTTTAATTTAAGCACTTTAGAAAAGTTTTTAGTCTGTTAAACATGTTAATTGGTGAGTTATTGAATTTTAAAAGTTCGATTTTACGACGCCATTACCAGTTGGCTCTTATTTACTTATATTTTCTATTTATTAGTTGATGTGGTTACCGGAAACTTAAAGAATATTAACTGGCTGGTTGTTTTACTTAGTTACATTTACTTTTAAAGCTCTGAAACTGTTTAGATGTGGCGGAATTAAATGTTGAAATAACTCCCATGTGGAGATGCATTAAACTTCATATTTACTGCTTTAAATCGGTCTGGAGCTGCGAGTTATTAGTGAATTTAATATCAGATGGTGAAATTCACTTATGAAATGCTTTACAGTGTTTTAATTTAGTT
>CM061920.1:203571156-203633382 GCA_031002005.1 Vandiemenella viatica
ATCTCTCTGTTTCTAGTCATCACTGATGTGTTCACAAGGGATTGCTAAGGGCACTCAATTTGTGATTGCTTACGAAAACATACAGAATTGATACATAGATTGGTCTGGATAGACAGACAATATAGGTTTGAGCTTGTTGGCAAAAAATTACGAGTGTGATGAAATATTTTTTTTTATACCAGTGACAGCAGAGATTAGAGAAATAATGTGCTGTACTGGTGGCTTATACGAATTCTTTTCTCCCCTCGTTCCATTCCATGGTCAAATTAGAAACTATGATTTTTATAGCCTTGGTGTGGGAAAGGCTTTGTCACAAATATTTTCAATGGGCTCTTGTCCAAAGAAAGGCTGGAAAAAATTACGGCTGATTGGTTTGATATCAGTCGAGAGATTAACATGTAATCACTTTGTGACGGGACGTCATTTATTATAATATTTTAATACAGAAATCATGTAAGTTTTCGAAGTTTCAATGCAGCCAGACGTCGAGTAAGC
Organism: Vandiemenella viatica; assembly: GCA_031002005.1. NCBI lineage: Eukaryota > Metazoa > Arthropoda > Insecta > Orthoptera > Morabidae > Vandiemenella > Vandiemenella viatica. Next base: position 203,571,652 of record CM061920.1, read on the forward strand.
ACGTCCTGTTGTTCGACTTTCTGCCGATCGACAGTTCGGATTACAAGCTACACGTGCAGTGCTGAGCATGCAAGCCAATACTTTTCCAGCAAGCTAGAATACATTGATCACTCTCACTTCTTGACTGACGATCTACAAGATAACACTAGGCCTCGGAGATAGATATTCGCTGCACCAACCTCACCATTCTCTGTTAGTTGTGAACTGTAGGGCTAAGTTTCATCCCTAGGGTCAGTATTGCGGGTTACGGGATACCTCTTAATTTGTACAACATCGACTGTAGTTGATTTATGGTCCAGTGCAATTAAATGGGGTTTCCAGAGACATTGTTTTATTTCAAGTAGCTCGTAGCTGCCCGCTCCCTCTCCTATTTACAAGTTATCCCCGATGCTCATGTTTATTTGCTAGCGCAAGAGAAGAAGAGGATAGGCTCAAGAGAGAAGAAGTCAAGAGCAGAAGATACGAAGAAAGTCGGCGCAAGTCATAGGGCATCGTAGGTTAACCATTTAGAACCCACGTGTCAGTCATCCTGGCACACTCTTTCAATAGGCATAGCACGATCCTATATAAATACATATAGGGTCAGCCACACTGGTGTCAGAAGCTTTATTTGTATTTGATTAGGAGTAGGGAACAGCTCGCAGGGTTTGGTTGAGGTTGGTGTATCAGCAACAGCGAAATTTGGCAGTCAGTCTCTGCAGTCAGAGGGACCTGAGTTCGAGACCCGAAGAAGAACAGCGGGGCGCTCCGAGATCTTCGCGGAGGCAGCCAGGCAGGCGGTAGCAGCTACGGGCATCGCAGCGCTGGGCAGCCGGCAACAGTGGTGGACGACTCCGGGCGACTCAGCATTCCGGGCGCTGATAGCAGACTCAGTCCAGTGGCGGCTTCACGGCGACTAGGCGCGTTCATCACAGCACTCCACATACATAATTAAAATAAGGTAAGTCTGCAACCATCAACTATGGCTGTTAATTTAGACGGGAAAGAAGTTAGTTTGCAAGACGCGGTGAATATTCTCAGTCAAAAATTGGCGAAAGTAACCTCTCAAAAAGCAACTACTAGTAAGGAAGCAAGTTCTGCAAATGCCATTATTCAGTGTCCATTATTGCTTGACCAAATTTCTTTTGGGGGTAGTGCTAAGGAAGATGTTGAATTGTTTTTCCATAAATTTGAAAATTTGACTTTCTTTGCCGATTTTTCCAGTGAACAAAAATTGAAATTGGTGAAAACTCGTCTAACGGACGAAGCGTTTAGATTCACAGTTTATGATTCAAGCTGTAAAGCGTGTTTGACGTATGAATCATTTAAACAGGAATTAATTCAGAGGTTTCAGAAAAAAAATACTGCTAGATTTTACAGGGAAAAGTTACGCAATTTGCGTAGATTTCCAAATGAGGATGTGGAAAAATTCGCAGATCGTATAAAGAGATAAACAGTCACACAGTCACTTTAACTGAAAAGGCTGATTATAATCTTGCATTGTTATGGGAATCAGATCAAAGAGAGTTGGACTGCTATTTAAATGGATTAGGGGATGAAATTGGGGAATATGTCACACTGCAAAAACCGAAAACAATGCGGGAGGCCATTGACTACGCGATACATTTTCAACAAGTAAAGAACAAGCCTTCAGCTGGCCATAAAAATGTAAAACATGTTTTTAATGCTAAAAAAGAAATTGTTTGTTCAATTGCGGAAAAATGGACATCTCCAGAAAATTGCTTCTTTTTACGTAGTGCTAATGTTCATATGTATGGTGGTAATTCTAGTAGATTTAACAGAGGAGGTTATAATGGATTTAATGTGCAAAACCCAAACAGAGGATTTCAGGGAGGAAATTTCAATCAAATGATGTATGCAGGTAACAATGTTGCAAGATATCATGGGGGAAATAATTATCAGTATCAAGGAAATAATGGTGGAAGATTTTTTAATGGAAATAACAGAGGGGGATTTAATGGTGCATTTTCTGGGAGAAATGGTAATGCAGGAGGTAATTTTGCAGTACGCCAAGAGGGGCAAGGTAATAATATGAGTGCAAATGAAGCTACTAAGGGAGGATTTTTTAATAAAACTATGGGTGGTAATGCACAAAGTAATTTAAATGCTCAGGGGTACGCCAAAGGCACATTGACGCACCCACAACAATAAGAGAAGTGCCAATAATTTCTTTAAGGGGGAATTCAGAGATAAAAGACTTAACAATTGATGTTGTAATTGAAGGTAAGAATTGTACTATGATTGTTGATACCGGTGCTGAACTTTCTCTTTTATCACAAGCTATATGTGGTACTGAAGGTTTGAAACCAGCAGATTGTAAGATTACGGGTTTAACAAGAAATGAAGAAATTAAAACTTATGGTATGAGAAATATTGATATAATTATAGAAGATGAAAAATATAATGCTAAGGTGTATGTTGTTTCAACTTTGAATTCTTCTTATGATGGTGTATTAGGCTTAGACTTTTTGACAACTTATAACGCAAATATAAATGTGACAGAGCGTTCAATCGGTTTGAGGAAACACTCGCGTGTAGACCCACTTTTGTCGCTAAAAGACTGCAATACAGATTCATGGTCAGATGCAGGATTAGCTACCCTAAATCTACCTGTTAACCGGATCTATAAGTCTTCTGTCAAGTCTACAGCTAAGCAGAATATTCCAAAATCTTCAGGAAAAGTTTTTTTTGAACCCATTCAGAATGATCTTACTTGTGATGAAAATTCTATTATTTTAGTTGAATCACCAAAAGACTCAGAATGGTTGAATTCAAACGGTTGCTATGTTAAGGAGTATTTGTAAAGTGAGAATAATTAATGGGGAGAAATATTTACCTGTTGTAATTGAAAATTTTAGCGGAAGTGATGTTGACATACCAAAGGGTCATTGTTTGGCGCAGATTGAAGTTTTAAGAGATCAGTCATTAGATAGTAGTAATTTTATGGGAGAAGATACAAATAATTCTGGGGTAGAAAATAAGTGTGTTCGTGTAGCTCAAGCAGAATCAGATATTTGTTTTAAAGATAAGCTAAGTCATTTGTCTAGTCACGATGCGGAAGCTGTTGAAAATTTGCTGCAAGAATTTAAGAATTTGTTTATTCTAAAGCCCACATTACCAGCTACAGATTTGGTAGAGCATAGAATTCCAACTGGGGACGCGAAACCTGTTTACAAAAAAGCCTACAGAATTCCATTTCATCAAAGATCATTAATTGAAGAATTTATTGATCAGCAATTAAAAGAGGGGATAATTAGGGAAAGTATTAGCCCTTGGGGATCACCTGTAATCGTTGTACCAAAGAAGTCTAAAAATGGGGAAACCAAATACCGTTTTTGTGTAGACTATAGAGGGTTGAACAAAGTTACAATTACTGATCCTTATCCGTTACCCAACATAGCTGAAACGGTTGACTACCTAGGGAACTCTAAATTTTTTACTACTTTGGATATGAAGAGCGGATATCATCAAATCAAAATTGCAGAAGAAGATATTCCAAAAACCGCAATAAATCTTCCTTTTGGCCATTATGAATATACCCGTATGGCTTTTGGCCTAAAAAACGCGCCATCTTGTTTTCAGCGCTTTTTGGACCATTTGATGCACGGATTAAAGCCTTTTACTATTTTAATATATCTTGATGACTTAATAATATTCTCAGAAACAATTGAAGACCATATTGTTAGGCTAAGAAATGTGTTTGAACGCTTACAAAAAGCTAATCTTACTCTTTCACTTGAAAAATGTACTTTTGCTGCTTCAGAAATTGATTATCTTGGTCATATAATCTCTAGCGACGGAATCAAGCCACACCCTAGATTAGTATCAGCTGTAAAAGATTTTCCAGCACCCACCAATGTAAAACAATTGCAATCTTTCCTTGGTCTTGCCAACTATTACCGAAAATTTGTTTTAAATTATGCTGAAAAAGCTAGACCTCTCACCCACCTGTTAAAGAAAGGAGTAAAATTTGTTTGGACACCTGAATGTGATAAAGCTATGAATACCTTAAAAGAAGCCCTTACTTCTCCGCCTATTTAAATTTTCCAAACCTTTTGTTTTAACTTGTGATGGTTCTCAGTAGCTGTAGGATGCATTTTAAGCCAGAAATCAATGGAATTGAACGACCAGTTGCTTACGCTTCTAGGCAATTAAATAAAGCAGAAAGTAAATTTACAACTACAGAACGGGAACTTCTTTCTGTAATTTTTGGAGTTACTCAGTTTAGATGCTATCTTTTGGGCAAAAAATTCAAAATTGTCACAGACCATTCCAGCCTTCGTTATCTATTAAACCTCAAAGATCCAAACAGTCGCCTCACTAGATGGGCATTAAAACTATCTGCTTATGATTACGAAATTGAACATAGACCTGGTAAATTATTAGGAAATGCGGATGCATTAAGTAGAATGGTTAGAGTAATTGAGAGTAAAGAAATTCCACAACTTGCTGATTTACCTATAGAACAATCAAAGGATACAGAGTGTAATAAGTGGTGAAAAAACAAATGGTTTGTTGTTCATGACGATCTTTTATACAGACGAACAAAACAAGGGGAAAGAGTTGTTGTTCCAAAATCATTAAGAGAAGTTGTTTTAAAATTATATCATTCTCACCTGCTTAGTGGTCATAGCGGATGGAAAACTACTAATAAAAAAATTGCAAAAGAGTATTGGTGGCCAGGTAGACGAAAATCCGTACGTGATTTCGTACTCAGTTGTATACCATGCAACGAAAGACAAATTTCGGGTAATGCAAAAGAAAAATTACAGCCTTTACCGGAAACAGTAAAGCCCTTTCAAAGAATTCATCTCGATTTAATGGGCCCCTTCAGACGTACAGAACGAGGTAATATTTATGTACTTTCCATGATAGATGCCTTCTCCAGATATTTAGTAATGATTCCTTTGCCTGAACAAACTTCAAAAACCGTAGCTCGAGCGTTTGTAGAGGGTTGGATTCTCCGCTTCTGTCATGGTGTATCACTTTTCAGCGAAAACTATCTATCGCAGATCACTGGGGTTTGTGTGTGGTATTAACACAGAGTCACGTTTCGATCACAACATCGTCCGAATTTTAGTAACTGTGGTAGTGTGGGAGATATGGTGGTTGAAAGTGGGTAGATCAAGGATATTTTCGTATTTCATCCAACGACATGTGTGTCCGTAAATTTTACTTTGCTGCCTGAACTACATTGCGCAGATGACTGGCATTTGTGTGTGCTAATAGCATCGCGTCTCCCATCGTGCACTATGGTTGTTAGATGTCGGTACAAATTCTTTACAAACACGAACGAAGTTGTGGGTACCAGCTAGTACAAAAATATCGTTGATCGGCCATTTTCAATCACATATCTCGCACACTACCACAGTTATCGAAATTTGGCCAACGTCGTTATCGACGGGTGACACTGTGCTACTACCACACACAACCACCAGTGATCTGTGCAAGATAGTTTTGGATGAAGAGTGATACACCATGACACATATATTTTTCGTAGAAATATGAAAGTGCCGCAGGTTGACCAATTTCAACCACCATATCTCCCACATGCCTATAGCTACCGACTTCTAACCACGATAGTACACGATAGGAGACGCGATGCCACTACCACACACTAGCACCAATGGTCTATGCTATGTAGTGTTGGCAGCAGAGTGGCATATACGGAGACACTTGTCTTTGGCCGAAATACGAAAATATCCTTGATCGGCCACTTTCAACCACCATATCTCCAACACTTCCACAGTTACCGAAATTCGGCCAACGTTTTTATCGACGGGTGACTCTGTGCTACCATAACACACAGACACCAGTGATCTGCGCTAGATAGTTTTGACTGAAAAGTGATATACCATGAGACGTAAGTTTTTGGTAGGAATATGAAAATGCCACAGGTCGACCACTTTCAACCACCATATCTCCCACATCCCTATAGCTACCGACATCTAACCACCATATTACACGAAAGGAGACACGATATCACTACTACACACAAACACCAATGGTCTATGCTCTGTAGCATAGTGACATATACGGAGAGACATGTCTTTGGCTGAAATACGAAATCTTTGGTTGGCCACTTTCAACCATCATATCTCTCACACTACCACAGTTACCGAAATTCAGCCAAAGTCGTTATCGACGGGTGACTCAGTGCTACTAACATTCACAAACACCACTGATTTGCGCTAGATATTTTTGGCTGAAAAGTAATACACCATGACACATACGTTTTTGGTAGAAATATGAAAGTGCCGCAGGTCGGCCATTTTCAACCACCATATCTCCCACATCGCTGTACCTACCGACATCTTACCACCATAGTACACGAAAGGAGACACGATGTCACTACCTCACATAAACACTAGTGGTCTATGCTGCGTAGTTTTGGCAGGTTTGTGACAGATACGGATACACATGTCTTTAGTCGAAATGCGAAAATGCTCTGCATCGACCAGTTTTAACCATCAGATCTTCCACATCCTCACAGCTATAGACATTCGGTGAACGTTGTGCACGACAGAAAATTGCATGCTACTTTCACACACAAAGACCAGTGATATGTTCTAGGTAGTGGTGGCTGAAGAGTGAAATATGGGAAAACACACGTCTTTTTATATATGTGTATAGATAAGATATAAGATTTATAAAAATGCACAAGCGTGGAAAATGTAAAACTTATAATTGATCTAAACCTTCTAATGTATCTGCACTATACATATAAAATCACAATATAAAAAAAACTGAGGCGAGATAAATTTGATAGTAGATATATCATTGTTGTGAATACTAGAATTGAGATAAGTACACAAAGAAATAAACAGTTTCTAAAGAATCTTATTCAACTGGGCCCTAGAATTGTTTTACTTAATAAAATTCCTTTGGGATTTATGTGCCATAGAATAGTTATTGTGACGCAGACACTGGATGCTTGTTAGGAAGTGTATGCTAATGATGTTGACGTGACATCGAAATTTTTTGTATACGTAAAACACACATGTAATAGATGATCGCCAATTTCTGAATTACTACATTCAAAAAATTCCTAATTTCTGAGGTTTAACCAGTGCAGGTGCGGTGGAAGGTTACCATGATTGAATCTCATTCTAACCACAGTAAGCTTTCTATAGCTCTGAGGAACAATAGAACTGGACCTCCAGGGCTGAATGAAATTGTAATAATATCTACTATTTTGTAGCTAACTTTCTTTCGTATATTAAAGGATTCGAGTGTTTGAATGTATTACTATTTCAAAATCCCATGTTTAAAGATATATAGATAAGGGATGAATATGGTATCTTAAGACAACTCAATTGTAAGTATTCTTGGTCCTATAACGTGGTACTTGTGCCGTACAAAGTCCTTTCCAAAATATTAAACTCTATGCCAATCTCAGTCTGCTTAATTTTTCCAGTAGAATAGAAATTTGCACAATGACATAAGCTGAATGGATATCTAGAAACAAGGAAACCTTCAATTTTCTTCTTTTGAAAGAGGTGAAAATGTCTATTGCCAACATTGTTATGTTATCCACCGTTTCTATCCTTTTACGAAAACCAAATCAAATTGAGGAAGCAAATCATTAGCTTCCATCAACCCCTCAAGTCGATTCTTAATGTTTTTACTAAGCATGGTGCAAAACATTTTCACCAAATTTTTAATTGAGAGCATCAACTGGATTGTTCATTCCTCCATTAAGCAATTCCTTGTGCAGAGGTAATTAAAAACGGTTATGAAGGGAGATTTCTGAGATTTGGGTAATAAATATTGTCAGTTTCCGGGGGTGTATTCTAAGTGGTTGCGAACGCTTTTTCTGATTCTAGCGTTATAAAATGTGTCATCAATATGTGGGAGGAATTTGCTTCCGCGTCAGGAAGTTACCAAGAAACATTCAGATATGAAGATAGCGCTACACTACCAAAAAAGTCTTCCAACCAAGCAGGTTGGGAGGTACAACTACATTTTTAATGAACTGACTTTCTTCCAAACTTCGTAAATACTAAAGTCTTTGTTCAGGCTATTGCAATATTTTACCCATTCCTCCTTTCTTCTACGCTTTAAAATTTTTTGTCCCAGCTTCCGGTCATTTAATTCCAGGAATCTTTCAAGACTCCGCTCTGTCCGATATCTAATCAGAGCCAGCCTGTGTTTAGCCACCGCTTTAGAACACTAAGTATTTTCGTAAGTTTTCTAGGCGGATCTGTTGCTTGAAGATTTCTCGGGCGTGCAGATACCAGAGCAGAGGCAATGTGCGTGACGGAGATGGCGAACAAATTGATGGTCACTGCTCGACGTGCTGCATCGCACCACCCCCACCATTACTATCGGATCGTCGCGGCGGGAGTGGGAGGGCGGGGTCGGAGTGTACAAATATCGACGCCCCCGGAGCAGACCAGCAGCCAGACACTCAGACCACCTGCAATTGGTGCCGAGCTACGACGGGCTACTATCAGGCCCGCACCCAGAAGAGCATTGCGTCGCGAGAGCACCACTGCAATCCACTCCAGTATGGCCGTGGCTGCTGTAACCAGTGACGCTGACTTGACGGCGGTCGATGATCCTGCAGAAAGTGGTGACCTGTACATTGAGTGGCGTTGCGAACGAGACGGGTTTTTGCACCGCATTGAGATGAAGCACACCAAGTACGACCTGACGCAGTTCAGGGAGCTGTTTTGCAAGTACAGGTGCACCTCCTGAACTCATTGGGTTGTACACGCTGGTAGGAAGTATGCCTGGTCCCTGCCAGAACAGTACAATGACTGTGCTGCGGCACTGATGTTCTCTGGCGAGCAAGACGAGGGTGTCACGAAGATCAGAGACGAGGCCGCAGCAGCAGCGCCCAAGTGCCCTGATGCTCTAGCATCCATGCCGCTGGTCCTCGCGGAGGATTTCTGTACTAAGAAATTCTTCCGGGGACTATACGGGAGAAGGAAGAGGCTTCGCACTACTCTCGCGTCGCCTACACCCTCCCAGGAGGGGGAGACACTATCAGCCATCGAGGATGGACCTGTCCAACCCATGCTGGAGCCTTACACAGGCAACTGGGGAAACCTGTACGTGAAGCTCCTGCTGGCCACTGAGCTGCCGCTATTCTGCTGGCCTGATGACGGAGGCCTCGCCATCTTGACCTCCTGTTCAGACTCAACGAAGGCCACCAGCTTGCTGAGCAGCATGGGCATCAGCTGCGGCACGGAGCAGCGCAACCTGCCATGCATACCGCCGCCGGTGGCTACGGGGGACATCCCGCCGAGCCAACCACCACCTGTGGTTACTGGGGCGCTGCCGAGGAAATGGGCAAAGAGGGCGGCCAGGACGAAGCCCTCTCCTCCCGAGCTCCGGCGGTGCTACAATTGTCAAAACCACCGACACCAGGCGAGCGACTGCACCAACTAACGTAGATGCGTCAGATGTGGGGCTGACCATCAAACTGCGGACTGCACCACAGCCAGAGAGGAAGCAATCTGCTGCAACTGCGGCGGAAGGCATGCAGCTTGGTTCTCTGGCTGTGAATCCAAGAAGAAACTTCCAGTGAATTATCGCTTGAAAGCGGCGGCGGCACCCGAGCGCGCCCAGCACAAGATAAACTCCAGCCAGCCTCCCCAACACCATCAGAGACCGGCGGACACGACTGCGCGCGCACGCAGCCCGCTGCGCGCTGCCAACGTCAACACACAGCAGCTCCTGGCTTCTCCAGGTGGCAGACCGCCGGCCGCCAAGAAGGTAGTCGACCAGCGGACCACTGCCACGCCTGCCGTACCGGTTCTGGACCCAGCGACCAACTCACGGTGGTGGTGACGCAGCTCACGCAGCTCACCACCACCCTCATGCCAAGAACATAAACTCAGAACATAACAAAAAGCCATTTCAAAAAAGCAAATCCAGACAGCAGTAGAAGGCACTTAGCCGGGGACTATTAATGACACAGTACGGAAGCTAGTCCGATGACGCTGTGCTGTGCTGTGCTGTGCAGACCAGCAGTCGTGTCCAGGACTGCGCTCGTCACGCCGACCAGTGGACGCTGCCTTAAGATGATGGCATGTTACGCCATCGAAAATTCGTACATCTGCTATCAATTGACCCGGCTGCACGCCCGACAAATCTTCAAGAAACTCAGTATTTTACCAGAAAACTTTATGCTTGGAAGCTGTCTTAATGTCAGCGATTGACTTAACCGCCGTTCTATAAACTGCTGAGAAGAGGGCATCATGGAGTTTTCTTACCGACAAATTAGGACCCCGGGTCTAGTTCCTCTGAAATTAAAGAGCTTTAAGTTGACCATGAGGCTTCCTGGATTTTACAAGGGCTACCTGTTTCAATTTCAATAATAATGTGTATTTGGAAGTAATCCAAACCAGACGAATATCTTTTAGCTCCCAATTATCTATGTTGTGAAAATTTACTAATGCTATAAATATATCTAGCGTATATAGTCGTCAAAAAGCTATCACTTAGTATTACTGGAGGATTTAACAATGAGCGACCACCAGCATAAGAAATTTCTTTGTCCCATGCAGAAGGATTAGAATTTAATGTCCACTGATCAAAAAGAGGGAAAGAAAAGAAAACCATTCGTTACATCTGATATTTGTGAGGTTTATTTAAAGACTTTATAGAAACCGTGCCCTTTAGAGTTTCAGTTTCAGCAGTTACAAATTAACTGAATTTACTGAAAAAGGATTTTTTTCTCTTATTAGCAGAGCCACGATTCCTTTGTCATACACACTTTAGTTCCTTAATATGTCATATCCCCAGATTTGGTTCGGAATGTGTGGCCTGAACCATGTTTCACTTACAACGGCTATAGGTATGTCACAATCGAACAGTTCTTTAACAAGACATGCTTTATTAACTTTGCAAACCAAGTATTTCAATGTAAAATTTTAAACGCCATTAGATGCGAAAAGAAAAACGGTAGTAATTTCGTCGGGATTGATGTTTTTATTCAACTGTCAGCAACCAGCAAGATTGAATCCACAATTCTATTTTCTCCACCGTATACGCAATACTGTCAAGGAGGATAAGGATTGTTGAAAATAGATTTCTACAGGAACTCACCAGGGTCAATTTCATATAAATAGATTGTGGTCCTGTCACATGAAGAGAGTGGATTATAGTTTTATTATTATTAATTCCTTTCTCAATTTCTATACAACGTGAAGAAATTTCTTGATTAATGTTCGGATTATTAATAACAGATTCTTAAGGTTTTGCAGTAATAATAACTGAATAGCGGCTGTGCTCATGCGCAGTATTTTCGTTGATGGACACATTTCCTTCAGACAGGGAGAAAGTGTTTGCCCAGATAATGGGAGACGTTTAAGATACACAAGCAGCGTAAAAGGCTGCTAAAAAAGAAGAACATCTGTGCCGTGTACAAGGCCCATAGGAAATTGTCCAGCATCCTGACCAGCGTTAAAGACAAGAGAGATCATTTGCAAACAACAGGGGTATATGAAATTCCTTGTAGTTGCGGCAAGCAGGGCCGGCGCTAGGATTCTCGGGCCCCAGGTAAGAGTTCTCGGGCCCCCGGCCTCAATTTTTTTTTTTTTTTTACACTTTGATTTTTTTGGATAAAGCCAGAAAATTTTAATCAAAAACAAAAAACACCTTTATCAGATTTTTTTTTAAATCCCAAATAGCTAGACACGCTGGACGGAGGGCCCCCTTTTGGGGCTTGGGCCCCGGGTACTTTTGCCCCGCTTAACCCTCCCTAACGCCGGCCCTGGCGGCAAGATATACATTGGGGTAACAGGACGCATTGCTGCCAGCCACTTGGCTTTGAATATCCGTAGACGGCCGCTAAAATTTCCGTACAATTGGTACAAAAATCCGGAGACTCGCTATCTGAGAGATTGAAACAATAATTATTGAAGAGAGTATCAACATTAAGAATACTTTTTATTGCAAGGTCTTTAAAACTACAAAAATAATATTCTACACTGAAAGTAAGAAATATCTCTGCTATGCCTAGTAGGTTTCTTTATTTTTCCCTAGTGTCCTATATTTTCTTTGTTGACATTAAATTTAGCATATCTTCTGTAATAGTAAATGTTAAAAACTTCGAGCCCTTTGATTCTCGGATATCGGCTAAGCCAGTGATGGGGAAATAGTATTTTCTGCGTAGCTAGAATAGAATGTTTCCTTCTTATTGCATTTTCAGTAGGGTATTATCGCATCTAATATTAACTGAGTTTGCGTAGTGACGTAGTATATGTCTGTAGAGCGATAGCATGGCGATGTGGAATACAATGTGCGTGTTGCTCGGCTAAGTTCGGAACGACTCGGGCGCTACCATTGTCGTTTAGTCTGTTCTCAAGGTCAGTCCAGTTCGGACAGCCGCGTGCGTAGTCAGTGTCAAGTCATCTCTGCTGCTGTGTGTCTGGCTTGTGTTTCAATAGTTTTCCTTTGTTGCTAGTGTTGTTTTTTTTTTTTTTTACATCTTTGATCGTTACAATGGCAAATAAAAAGTGTAAAGTTGGTTCAGAATGTCGTGTTTTTAAATCTGAGTGGACTTGGAAATACTTTTTTACGCCTATTAAGGATAAACCTGTGTGCCTCATTTGCAATGAAGCTGTAGTCGTATTAAAGGAATTCAACCTCTCACGACACTTTATGACAAAACATAACAACGCCACTTTTGAAACTATGACCGAAGAAGATCGGAAGCAAAAAGCAGGAGCTCTACGTAAAAAACTGTCAGGTCAGCAAAATATTTTTAAGAAACAAAGCTGTTCTCAAAAGCTAGCTACACATGCTAGTTACCTTGTAGCATACAATATTGCAAAAAGTAACTAAGCATTGTCTGACGGCGAATTTGTTAAAACTTCTATGCTCCAAGTATGTGACATTTTGTGTCCTGACAAAAAAAAAAAGGATTTTGAGACAGTAAGTTCGTCTCGAACAAAAATTTCTTCTAGAATTGAAGTAATTGATAAGCAGTTTGTCCCACAACTAGAGTCAAAGATAATGGAGTTTAAATTCTGTTCTTTTGCGTTGGATGAAAGTACGGACATAACTGACACAGCTCACTTACTGATATTTATAGGAGGTATTGATGACAACTTTTGTGTTACTGAAGAATTAGCTTGCATGCGTTCATTAAAGGGAACGACAAAAGGATCAGACATTTTGCAAGAATTTCAAGAAACTATCACGTCTTTGAAAGTACCTTTGATCAATATTTGTAACATATGTCTGATGGAGCACCGAATATGATAGGGACGAAATCTGGTTTTGTAGGCATATTTAACGAATCATTTCCTGGGAACGAAGTTGTGTTTTTTCATTGTGTCATACATAAAGAACCTCTGTGTAAATGTGCTCTAGACATGAAACATGTGCTTGATGCTGTTGTTAAGCTTGTTAATAGCATTCGTTCTCGAGCACTCAATCATAGACAATTTCGGGAGTTTCTTGACTCATTGCAATCTGAATATTCTGATGTACTTTACTACACTAAAGTAAAGTGGCTCAGTGCAGGACGGGTTTTCGAACGAGTTTGGGCTCTAAAAGACGAAATAATCTCTTTCATGGAAGAAAAAGGAATGGACAAGTGTGAACATTTGAAAGATATTGTATGGCTTTCGGACTTTGCATTTTTTACAAATCTTCTCAGTCACATCAATAAATTGAACCTTAAACTCCAAGGAAGAAATCAATTAATCCATGATAGTTGGAATCATATCAAGGGTTTCAAAATGAAATTGAATCTATTCTCCAAACAATTAGTCAAGACAGACTTTACTCATTTTCCAAGACTAAAAACTATTGCAGTTAGGGAAGACAATCTTAGGAGCTATGAGAAAAGCTTGAAATGTCTTCATGAAGAATTTGAACGAAGATTCCAAGACTTCAAAGTTATCGAACATGACCTTGACATTTTTAGCATGCCATTTAATCTGGATTGTGAATCAGTCAAACCGGAATTGCAGATCGAACTGATTGAGTTGCAATGTAAAACTGAATTGAAGCAACTATTTCTCAATGTTTCTAAAATTGAATTCTACAAGGCTCTGTCAAAATCAAGTTTCCCAAACCTGAAATCTGACGCTCAGAAGATAATTGCGATGTTTGCATCTTCCTACATCTGTGAACAGGTGTTTTCTACTATGAAGCTTCGCAGAAACAGCGTTAGAAACCGATTGACTGATCACTACTGCGAATCAGCTCATCCCAGTTTCTACCAGATTATGAACAACTTTTAGAAGCGCAGTCACAGTTTCATCTGTCACATGCACCTTCCTACTCTCAATTTTTGTAACTTTTTTCTACGTTTTTTTTTACCATTGTAGCAAATAATATAAGTTGTGTGTGATGTAAAAATCAAACGAGCGTGTCATCATGCATAAAGAGTGCGCCGATAGTTTTGTGTTACGTTCTATTAAGATCTATAAAAATCTGTACCCAAACAAAATATGAGCTTTATTTCAATCGTTAGTTCACACGAGCGGTTGCAAGGAAACGATTCACAGTTATTGACAATTCTGTAATGCATTAACACCATACGCTCAAAGTTTAACAAAACACCAATATAAAGAGAAATCAACAAATGATAAAAAGTGTCAAAAATCCATAGATATTTGAACAAAATCCTAACTTCTCATAGATCTACGGATAAATCCTTAGATGACAGGACGCACCGTTAAGGAGAAGCTCAATGAGCACATCAGATATTTGAAAAATAACGACGCAAGCAAGTCCGCTATAGTTCTGCATTCAGCCGTTAGTTGTCACTCAATTTTATTTGATAAGACCAGCTTTATAGCCATTGGGAGCAGATGGTGGCCTAGGTGTGTAAGACAAGCGTTAGAAATACAAAAACGGCCGAACAACATGATTGCCGACAATGGTTTGCAACTTGACCATATTTGGTCATACCTGCTCAGGAAAACCCAAGACGAATGACCGCATCCTTCCGCCTACGTTGGGAACGATGACGTTAACGCGGAAGAATAGCGCGCGAGCGCACATGCTTCCTGCTACTAAATAAGGCGATATAGGCAACTGACAAAGCAGTCCTCTGAAGAAGACCACAGAAACGATAGGTTTAAATATATCGACGCGGCACCACACGGAGAACCAAGATAATACATTCAGTGACCGCGGAAGTTTACGTAATCAGTGTAAAAGGCTATTTTCGGGCGAACTTGCCAGCATTCGACCAAATAAACAAAACCATACAAACAAAGCAGACAGTTAAAGTAAAAGCGAATTGATCGCGAGAATCGCTTGTTGTCGCTATAAGTTCAAACGGGTTTGTTTTTATCCAGCGAATGGAGCGATTAGTTTGTAGGCTGAGGTAAGTATATTCCATATAGTTGTAAAATGATTTATTTCACGCGAATACATCATTGACTATTTCAGTTGTATTTAAATATTATTATGGATAGTGAAAAACTGATATGTTTGATATTGTTGACTTTTAGATGGTGCAACACTGCCTTGTTGTTTCTTCATCTATTGCAATCAATATATATGAGTACGTGTCAAAGTCATACGATAATATTAATAAAACTTCAGTAGTTGATTCTTTAATTATTCAAAAATTGAAAATATTCAATCAGTGATTCAAGAATATTTTATTACCCAGAGTTTCCTCCTTTTCTTTTCAAATGGAAAGTTTAAAAAATCGGTTTTCAGCTAAATAAAATTCTTCTTAAAAGTCCATATTCTTAAACTAGAATTTCTCCGTTGCTTCCCACAAGCGGGTCTTGCCGTGTATAGAAATACTTTGAACTTTTTTAGTTTAGTTTAGTACCAAAAATTAACTTGGAGAAGCAAAAAAATTTTATTTCATTTAAAGATTTTCCTCTCTTTTAGTTACTACCTTAGATTCAGTTTCCATACTATAGTTAGAAAATATTTGTTCAATTTATATTTTAACACAGTATTTGTGACACATTTCACCGAGGATAGAAACTGTCTATTAATGCAAAAATAAATGTACCTTAGACATGGAGGCGACACAGAAGTTACAGCATGCGATAGTTTTGACGGTATATTCAACGGCCATTTATAAAAATATCTTTGCCGCCAACGATAGTATTTACAACAAAGAATCTAAAATTGCTGCCCAGTTTTCGTATCCCATATATGTATAGTACTTTCTCATGCTATAGGAAATAAAATGTATTTTTTGATTATAACTTCTAAGCATCCACACGAACTTCTATTCTCCATTGTATTTCAAAATCGAAATGGTTAGATTGAAACACGGCATGGACCATAAAAGATTAAATTCGTCGCCATTGCCACATTGAAATATAGGCTGGACATGCACAGCGGTTGGTTTGTTTTGGTGATTACACTTCATCACTGATATTACATTCATAAAATTAGCTTATTAATTATCAATAATAATTGAATACCTCATCCCTTTTGTTGTCCCAAGAACATTCTTGTTCAGGACGCATTTCAACCTAACCAAAATCATTCTGATTTTGCCGCTTCAAAATCAAGCGGTGCAGATACACCTAAATGCATGAAATGCATGGCTAAATACATTTTTTCTAATGACAGGATTTTAGAGTTCAAAGTACGCCCAGCATAAAATATAAGAATTAGTTTCAAAATACAACTTCATTTTGAACTGCAAATGTACTAAAACACGCGGAATAATACATTGTTGTGTTGACATGTAGAGTTTATTCTTGTGGTTAGGTTGAAATGCTGCCTGGAGCAGATTAAAATCGACGCCAACGGCACAGGGAACTGTACATATAACTGATTTTGACTTGCGATATCTCCAGAACTACTACTAAACGATATAATTATTGCGATGTTGTTGCAGGCCATGTTTCCACAGTTGCTTAATTAATTACTAGTTGAATGAACACGCCAATGCAACTGTTTACTTTATTTATTGCTGCGTCGTACGCGTTTCACCTCTCATCGAGACATCATCAGCGACGAATCTGTGTTACAGTTTTTATATACAGTTTTATATACATTTTTATCCTATTATTACAAATTGTGAGCATATTTTTTATGAGATATTTTTATAGCTAATGGTTACTTACTATTTTACAATTTTTTTAGTATGGTATGCAGCTGCGCATCTCCGTTTCTCTATACAAAGCTTGGTTTGCCTGTATCGTATTTACACTATTGTGCGTTTTCGTCATTCTGGGGTCAGCTGGTTTTGTTAATGTCGTGTCTGGTGTGCTTTCGCGTCCTTCGGTTGTCTGTTGTGGCCATTTTGTTTGTATATGTCATGTCTCGTGCCAATAGCGCGAGTTTTGAAGCGTACGTGTATGTGTGATGGTCTTGTTAGAGTGTTTTATATGTATGTGTGATGTATATATGTGTGGGGTTTTATTATACAGTTTGTGTTTATTTTGTTTTGTCTGTCGAGTTTGTGTATATTAAATTGAGTAACGTTTTATTTGTGAGGTTTACTTGGTCGTTTAGTATCTGTTTGCCTTCATTTTTTGCTTTTTGAATATATAAGTTTTCCTGTATAGTGAGTGTGTTGTATCTGTTGTTGTTGATAGTGAGAATTTGCATATCTGTGTTTATGTTTGTTGGTGAATGGTCATTTTCTATGAGGTGTTCGGCAAATGTGGAATGGTTACTGTATTTTAATGCTCTAATGTGTTCTTTGTATCTGATTTGGAACTGTCTTCGTGTTTGCCCTATGTATACTGCTTCACATTTTTGACAGGTGAGTTGGTAAATGCCTGAATTGTGGTATTTGTTTGTTTCTGAATGGGGTCTAATTTGTCTTTGCATTAAGTTGTCAGTTCGCAGTGCAATGTTAATGCCTTGTTTTTTGAAAATGTTTGCGATTCGGTGTGTGTATTTGTTAGAATATGTCATTGCATACCATTTCCTTTTGTTTTCATTGTACTGTGTGGTTTGTGTGTTTGTTTTAACTGTGTGTGTTGTAGATGTGTTTTTCTGGTGGGATCTATGTGGTTGCAGTTTGGTTGTGTTGTTTATTATTTGTTCTTTTTTCATTTGGTTAATTATTTTTCTGTTTATAGTGTCAACTGTGTGCAGTTCATATCCGTTTTTTGTTGCTATTTCCTTTATTGTGTTGAGTTCAATTTGGTAGTTATTCTTTGTCTGTGGAATTCTGTTTAATCTGTTTAGCATGAAACGTATTGCAGCTTGTTTGTGATTGTGTGTGTGGTTTGATGTGGAATGTATTATCTGGTCTGTTGCTGTAGGTTTTCTGTATATTTGGAATGAATGTTTGTTTTCATGTTTTGTAATGGTGAGGTCCAAAAAATTTATTTTTCCTATGTCTTCTTTTTCTACTGTGTATGTAATTTTTTTGTGAATATCGTTTATGTCCTGATGTAATTCATTTATTCGTTCATCTGATTCATTTATGAGGCATAGAATGTCATCAACATACCTCCACCAATACAGAATCTAGTATCCTTTCTGGGGGATTAGTTTTTGCAGTATTTCCATTTCTATGTTGTCTATGAATATATTGGCTAAGGTGCCTGATATTGGGGATCCCATAGGCAATCCTCCCTGTTGTAGGTAACATTTATTATTAAAAGTGAAATAATTCTGAGATGTCAGTATTTCTATTGTGTTTTTGATTTCTTCTAAATGGTTGCTGGGTAGTATTTTGTAAGTATTCAGGTTTTTGTTGATTAGTTCTATGGTTTCTTTGATTGGAATGTTACTGTACATATTTTCAATATCAAATGACACAAGTGTTGCTGTGTTTGGGATGTGTGAGTCTTTTATGTTCTGAATGAGTTCTGTTGTGTTTTTTATACTTCTGTTCTCCTTTAATGTGTAGTGTGTAATGCTGTTTATGTGTTTGGCTAACTGATATGTTGGGGCTTTTCTAAAATTAATTACTGGTCTTATTGGAATTTATGGTTTATGTATTTTTGGTTGGCTTCTCAGTGTTGGAGCTGAAGGATTTGTTTGTGTGATGTGTTGCTTTTGGCTGTCTGTAAGAATGATATTTGTTTTTTTTTTCAGTAGTTTCTTCAGTTCTGCTTGATATCTATTTGTTGGATCAGATTTTAGTTGTGTTTGTTGTTCTTTTCTATAAATTCTTCTGTTTTGGTTATGTATTCTGTTTTGTCCATCAAGACTATTGAATTGCTTTTATCTGCCTTTGTAACTATTGTGTTTTCAAACCAGAGTTTTTTCTTTAAACATTTGAGTGTTTTTGTTTCTTTGTTGGTATTGATATTTATGTTGCCCTGTGATGTGATTTGTTTCAATTCTTTTGCTATAAGTTCCCTAGTTAATCCTATGTTTATTTTGCTTTTAGATTTTTGTTCTTGGGTTAGGATATATTCTGGTTCTATTGCTGTTTTTTCAACGAATTTTTCTACTGAATTGTTAACTGTGTTGCATTTGAGTCCTTTTTCTAAGATTTCTGTTTCTTGTTGATTGATGTTTGTTTTTGATAAGTATATGAGTTTTGGATAGAAGGTGTGGGCATCAGATGTTGTATTTAATTTGTTATAACTGTTTTCACTATATTTCTGTCTTTGTAATAACTGACCCAGTTTTTTGTTATGAGTTTGATTTATTTGCATCAATATCTGGTCTGTGTAGTTTTCAGTTTTTTCTATTAGATATACAAGGATTGATGTATTATCTATCGATTTGGCAAGCTCTAAATGTGTTCTGTACAAAATAGCCACAACAGACAACCGAAGGACGTGAAAGCGCACCAGACACGACATAAACAAACCAGCTGGCCCCAGAATGACGAAAACGCACAATAGTGTAAATACGATACAGGCAAACCAAGCTTTGTATAGAGAAACGGAGATGCGCAGCTGCATACCATACTAAAAAAATGTAAAATAGTAAGTAACCATTAGCTATAAAAATATCTCATAAAAAATATGCTCACAATTTGTAATAATAGGATAAAAATGTATATAAAACTGTATATAAAAGCTGTAACACAGATTCGTCGCTGATGATGCCTCGATGAGAGGTGAAACGCGTAAGACGCAGCAATAAATAAAGTAAACAGTTGCATTGGCGTGTTCATTCAACTAGTAATATAATTGTTTATCACTATCAAATTGCAGCGATACGGTATAGTGAAAACACTGTACTATCTATATTAAGCACAAAATACTTACCACGAATATCACACTTCCGTTACTCTTATTGGAGAGTTAATACAGGGTGTCCCAGAATTATCTTTACAACTTTGACATTGAAAAAATTATGAATTATGTTTGGAACGAGATATCACAATGCAGATTTTTGCACTTTGGAGAGTATCTCTCAAAGTTTTGTTTCTGTCTCTAGAACATTTCAACTTGTGCACAATTTGTTGCCTGTACAATATCATAGCGTTATTCAATTTCTTGCCAAGTTCTTTGGAGCATCCCTTGATCAACTGTCGTAATTGCTGCAGAAATCCTCTGCCTGAGATTAGCCAAATTTCTAACCGGGGTTTGATACACAATGTCTTTTACGTATCCCCAAAGAAAGAAATCCAAGGGGGTTATGTCAGGTGAACGAGGCGGCCAGTCAATTGGACCCCCTCTTCCTATCCACCGACCAGGAAATTGTTTATCTAGAAAATCACGGACATCATGAGCCCAATGCGGAGGTGCACCATCCTGCTGGAAGATGACTGTCGGAAACACACTGAGCTTTTTCCTGCGGGGTGTACATTTTCAATAAATGTGATGTAACTACCTACTTGTCAGCAAACCGCACCTGAAATGAAACAGAAAAAAACTTTGAGAGATACTCTGTAACATGCATTGTGATATCTCGTTCCAAACATAATTTATTCAATGTTAAAGTTGTAAAGATAATTCTGGGACACACTGAATATTATGTAGTGGTTTGAGCAACACCACCGAGAAAACAAGGCCAGGTTAGTGTGTTTGTGACGTCACAGATAGTAGTCATAGATTCATCCATATGTCATGTAACTTCAATTTAGTTCAGCTCTCTTGACAATATTTTCCTGATTTGATTTAGACAACCAAATCACGTTTTAATGAGAACAATTAGTAGAACTCAACGTGATGTCAGCTTATAGTTATTTTCTTAAGTTTTGGAGATTTATTAAAAATAAAATGCAAAAATAATTTTATAAAAATATTTAATAATTTCTTATTTACAGGCAATTGTTGAAGGTATTTATTTCTGAATGCAAGAGTATACAGAATATAAATCATACAGAACATACTTTTTTTTTTTGTTGACTATAGTTTTTATACACAACTGTGACAAATCTTATACCAGTTTCATCCTTTTAACCTGTGGCATATTTTTATTAATAACTAGCAGAGGTCTCGGCGTTGCCAGGTTTAGTTGTTGTTGATTTACCCATACACTGTTTCTATTCATGCAATCAGTAACATGTTCCAAGTTTCATACAATTTGGGCCATCAATTTCCGAAATTAAAACATACCTAGATTCATCCCCAACTTACCAAGAAAGAATTGGGTTAATTTGATTTATCCGTACACTATTTTTATTCGTCTGAACAGATTCATGCTTACCAAATTTTACTGATTTCGAACCGACCATTTCCGGTACTAAACTAACCGGTGAATTAACAGCACACATCCAAGAACGGGGTGGCTTGGGTGCTTTGATACAGAATGTCAGTTTCATTTTAGTCCAGGTTACATTTCAACCTAATTACATTTGCTAATGTTGCTGCTCGAAAATCGAAACATTACGCACATTATTCGAAAATCGAAACATTACGCACATTATTACATACCACATACATAAAAATGTATCTGGAATATGTCTGTTTATTCCGGAATTACTCAAAAAATAATTTTGAGTGGATTTTCAGAATTTTAAAGTTTGGGTTAAAAATTAAAATTTTACATATATTTTGTAACGTCTAGTTTTATGACGTTATTAAAATTAGTATAAAATAATGAGATGCATTAATTAATAAGTTAATTTGCAAAATTAATCCCGGGTAGGCGCCAAGAATGGAAGTGTTCTCTATCCGAGAGAAGCGACATTCCAATTCTGAAATACTTTTAATCAAAGCAATTGTAATTTTAAAATACCATTAAAAACACAAATCTTCATCTAATCAAATGATATACTGGTACATTGGAAAGGAAGTTATTGAAAGCAGGGTTTACAACACCTATTATTTTCTTTGAATATAAAATTGATTTGTTTATTGAACAGAACTGAACCTTAAAAGTTTCTTTTGAACAATTTAGAGCATGATTCTCATCTCAGAGCGATGCCTAGGGTTGAATGACGCAAGAGTGTCTATACATCGTCGGCGTTCTTTACCGTAGCAGATGACGTGCTGATAAAACAGAGTCTCATAGACCCTGTTGGTCAGCTGGGCGGAAGGTCACTTGGCGAGGTAGCTCCCCGCAGCTCTCCAGCAATCTCCCGTGGTGCGCCGGTGCGGATTGTTTGCTGGCCAGAAACAGAATGTCTTCTCTCCCGCTTGTTCGCCCCGTTGAAAACTTGCAGGCTCCGGAGTTTTAGCAGACGCGGGAAATTTCAGCGAGTAGCAGCGTTTGGCGGGTCGTCCACGATTTCCATTGGCACTCCTCATGCAACATAAAAAACTTATGGTTTCTAAAATTTCGTAACACAGTTTGATTCGCTGGTTCCCAACAGAGGTGTTCCGCAACCTGACTTTTTCTCCGAAGCATCGTTTCTCTAGTTTCAACTTTCTACTGTACCAGGAAATCCTCATTTCGGCACAGTCACTATACTGTCCTTTGACTTTCATTGAATGCGCAAAGCTTTTAACTTTACGGCCTGCCATAAATCGTTCGGTCTTTCGGCGCAGGTATGAGTCACCTGGCTCTCGCCGATGCCAAAGAAACGTGGAATTCACACGCATAAATTTCCCGTCACCAAGGGACATTACAATCTTAAGCCATTACAGCACCTTTACTTCAACAACAATCAAGCATTATTTGAAAACTGCTGAATCGATTTTGAACGAGTTTTCGTAGCGTCAAACATTAGATATGTCTGAATGTGCTGGCTAATCTGCCGATGGAGTTAAAAAAATTTCTCATAATGTTACTTCATCTTGCACTGTAGCTCAAAATTAAATTCTATTTCGTACCTGTATAGTTGGATATCAGGCATTCACAGCTGTATATCAGTTATTCAGAAATAAGCGAGAAATAAAAAAAAAATCTTTACTATCTTTGCTTCGATTTATTTAAGGTATTTACGGACTATGGCACCATGGTTATCATAGAAACTGCATTACGAAACAACGCAATAAATTATAAAATGAAGAAAAGCTGCTTTGTTGTCCTAAACTGTTTTTATTTGCAACACTAAATTCTTAATACAACCATCTATTTCTATTAGAAACCATCAGCCCACGCATTAATTATTATGAACACAATGACTCTACTTTTAGCTCCAAACGCCAGATATTTTTGTCTGAGTTCGATATATCGAATAGATTAGAATACGACTGAAAGCTAGATTATGTCAGAAAGTAAGGAAAAATTCAATGTTTAGCTACAGGCCCAAGAGGTATGCGTCACATCCTGAGTATTTTGCTTGTGAAACCATATAAAATCGAAAAATGGATGGCCGGGTGGGGATTTGAATACAGGTGATCTCGAGTTCAAGGCTTGAGCGCTACCGTTAAACCATCAAGCTCGCTTTATAGTTTAATTTAATTGCGATAGAGCCCACGCAATTTCTCCAAACACCCTTTTTTGCCTAACGGAGTATTTTTGCCGTTTGAGTTAAGTTTTTGTATCTCAGAAATGTTGCATTTAAACTTTCTTCACAAGGAAACAAAATTCCATGTCGATTTAGTACTAAAACAGTATTCGTTGAATGTGAATACTCTTTTATGGAAAATCTTTCAACTGTCGCGTTACAATTTGGTGAGGTATTCTTATGTAACAGACTAACAGCACAAGACAAATCAAAAATGAAGATTATATATATATATATATGTATATCGTTTACACTTCTCGTTAAACCAGATGATGGATTCTTATCTAACTTGACGAGACACATTGAAAGTGAAATGTAAAATATTGTTTTGTCCTTGGGATACTGTATCTCTAAATTGGGGTTGACAGTTTGAAACGAAACCTGGACAAAAAAATTCTAAAGTCACAAGGACGCAGGACATGTACAATTGGAGTTTTTGTTTTCTTTCTAGCGCTAGTGGTCAAGTTGAGAAGAAAATCATTTTCAAACGGAAAAGAATCTATACCTATAAATAATTTTTTACTTTCGATAACTCGAGAGCTAACCGAGACATGTTTTTTTTTTTTTACTTTCTATCTGTCTCATTGAGTTATATAAGAAATCATCATCAAATTGCGGCGCAACAGTTGACGTAAAAACCGCATTAGTAAACAATTGAATAAATTATGAAATTAATAAAAGCTGTTAATAGCCATTGCATTACTATACAACGCTGTAAAATATAAAATCAATAAAAGCTAGATTACATCAGATACACGCGCGTATAGCGTAGAATTGCACCCTAATACAAAAAAATGTTCAGTTGTCCTAAGTCGTTATTATTTTAAACACTAAAGTTTTAATACAAACTTCTAATGATTAAAAAAAAAAAAAAAATCAGCGTACGTATTAAATACTGCGAACGGAATGCATCTATCAGCACCTAACAATAAAGGTTGAATACAAACTTCAGATGATAAAAAAAACCATCAGCGTACGAATTAATTACTGTGAATGAAATAAATCTGTAAGCTCCAAGCGCCTGAAATTTTAGCTATACAGATTCAGTCTTTTATGCAAATATAGAAAATCCAATACTGAAAAACACAATCAATAGGGAAAAAAAAAACGTTAAACGTTGGTTAATGTGAATAACTGAATCGAAACTGAAACGCCAAAGATATTTTAGTATTAGTTTTACCTGTATAATTCAGGAGTATTTTATGTCGCGATACATGATGTTACAACATGACATAGTGCTTATGAATTTGCTTAAATAACTGGTAACTAAATTCCTCGTACCATTGGTTGTAACAAGAAGGTTCAGTTTTTCATTATGGTCCAGGCTGAATTTCAACCTAACCACAATCTCCGCTAATATTGGTGCCTCAAAACTCAAAGCTTCAATCACACGCGCATTGATACAATCATTTTGTCCTAAGTTAGCAACGTCGTGTATCGCGACGTAAACTTGAACCTATAAT
Organism: Vandiemenella viatica; assembly: GCA_031002005.1. Classification (NCBI taxonomy): domain Eukaryota; kingdom Metazoa; phylum Arthropoda; class Insecta; order Orthoptera; family Morabidae; genus Vandiemenella; species Vandiemenella viatica. The sequence goes on from CM061920.1 coordinate 203,596,774, forward strand.
TCAACGTAATTTATCCAGAAAATTATCGTAAATAATTGATTTTAATAACATTGATATCAGAGACAAATACTTAAGCTGATGGTCAAAGACATTGCCAGACATCTCTACTTATTTTTCGTTCTTAATTCCTCGCATTCAATACGGCCATCGAGCGTTTAAAAACTAAACACCCCGTTTAAAAAGGAATGATACTTCAAGTTTTGTTCAGTTTGGAGTATAAAAAATGGTTAATATTGTAAATTGCTCATCAAAGGCTATGGTCAGAGATATTATATTGTAGTTGTGTGTTTAGTGCGACGTATGCAGCATTTAGTCATTCCTCCTGTGGAATTCCTCACCATACGTTCAGAATTTCATTTAATGCTCCTCCATTATTTGACGTTGAAACATAAGACATGCCAGACAAGTGAATTAAGCTTTTAAGCTTTAAAACGGTGAAAACCCCATCGAATTCTGCTGCGTAGATTCTGAGTTTATATACGACCAATATTTCCGGTTTTCGTTTTATAGATATAGATAAAATCATTTTTGTTCTTAGTATAATTATTCAGTAAAATTTTGATTGAACTGCTCAAAACATATTTTAAAACGACAGATTTATCGTGTTTTGTGCAATTATGTCCCAAAAAAATATCCTCCGGTAAGACAGGTAAAATTAATTTTGCTTTTTTTTGGTTTCCTAATTTTAAAAAGATGTCTTCCAATTCACTAGAAATTAGTTTCTGTACTACTACATAAACATAACTAACACAATGAACTATGATAAATATAGTTAACAGGATGAAGCAGCCAGATACTTCAGTAATTTTGGGAAAAATAGGTTTGACCTGTTGCCAGAGTCATGAGGAGAAGAGCCTCATGTAAATATAGGAATAGGTAAGATGCAGCAGGCCTTTAGGAATAAGGGCGTTCAAGACAAGAATAGGAAGAAAAGGGTTCCGCTGCTAGGTAGTAGCCATGGGAGAGGTGTAGGCCCTCTTCTGCAGGATGATTTAGGTACAGGTTACCTGGTCACAGGTTTTTTCAAACCTAGTGCAACATTAGGTCAGGTAATAGAGGTTATAGGTTCACTGTGTAGGAGTTTCACTGAGGACGATAGAGTAGTGATAGTGGGAGGGGCGGGGAATAGTATTGATAGAAACGCGAGTTATAGTATAGAGAGTTATATGAGGAAGGTGGCGAAGGAGGCACAGCATACCAGAATGGAGCTCCTAAGATGCAAGGCCGGCCACAATTGATACTATGCTGCGAGGCGTGTAAATGTGGAAACCGGAAGTGCTACTTGGGAAAGGCATTAGTTCTGTGTTGAGGGTTGTGCCTCTAACACCATTGGTAGGTGGGGTTTCACTAGGCATGGCCAACACCTAAATAGAAGGGGGGAAGGGAGTACTTTCTGAGTTGTTAGCTAAAGCAGTAAGGGAGCCCATTTCCAGTGATGATGGGGTCAGGACTGGTGGCCCTTTTTAGGTTATGGGTTGCTGGTGAAGGGATAGAAATAGATGATCAAAGTGATACTGAATGCAGATCCACGATGAGAAAGATCATAGATGTTAAAGAAACAAATGAAGTTGCTGAAACAATAACTGGCGGGGGTAAAACTGGGAAAGAGGAGATAAATGCTGAAAATATAAAGCTGATAATCATGGTGTTAATGGTAAACTGTATGAAGTATAATGAACAAAGTAATCGAATTTGCAAACTTAATAGAGATACACGAACCACAAGTAATAATTGGGGTAGAGGATTAAGAATAAAAATCCGTCTTCTAACAACGGTTTTTAATCATTTATGCAACAAATGCGGAACATGGCCAACAACAAAGTTACTATTGCGGTAGAGAGTTGGTTAAAGGAAGACGTACTAGACTGTGAGGGTTTTCCTGATGGTTACAGAGTGTACCGTAGAGATAGAGGAGTAATTGGTGGAGGAGTCTTCATAATAGTTAGTAAAAACTACCACAGTTCACTGGAATTTATAGATCAAGACTATGAGTTACTTGGGGTAGATTTCGGGGGTAATAGAAAAGAAAAAATCAGGGTGTTGGCTGCTTACGGCAGTCGGAAGAATGTCAGATGAAGATGTGGCTCTTTGGGAGAAATTAAATTCATACACAGATTTCAGAGATGAGAATAGAATGATCATTATTGGTGGCGATTTAAATTTACTGGGTGTAAACTGGGAAGGAAATAAAATTAATAACACACGGGAACAAAGATTTGCAAATTCCTTAATAAGGGAAGGAGGATTTACACAAGTGGTAAAGCAAAACACTAGGGGAAAAAATATTTTGGATATATTCCTAATAAAGCCAGATGGTAACCTTGTGGGGTGTCAAGTAACGGAAGGAATAAGTGATCACGACGCAGTTCTGAGGGATATTAGAGGATTCAGTGAACCAGCAGCCAAAATTGAAGAGGTAAATAGGTACAATTATAAAAGGCACAGATTTCAAATTTGAAGAGATATTTCAGAGAACGTTTCAGCAAATGGAAGGAAGGCACAAGTACAGTAGAGTCAAGGTGGGAAGAGTTCAAGGAGATAATAAGATAGGGGGAAGAAAAATTCATTCCAAAGCAGAATATAAAGAGAAGTAGAGAACCTGCGTACTATAATGGGAAATTGAGGAGGTTAAATAGGTTGGTACGAAGAGAACATATAGAGTTAAGAGACAGCAGGGTAGTAGCGAATATTTGAAACAACTAAGGAAGGACTTAATAACAGCAAAGAAAGTGGCTAAAGATGGGTTTATGAAGAGTATTGTCAGTGCAGGAGGACCATTGACTGATACATCCAGAAATTTCTATGGCTATATCAGGTAACTGAGGGGAAGGGAGGGTGTAGAGACGCTTATAGATAAGGATGGAGAAGTAGTTACTGAGGATTTGAAAAAGGCAGAGATTTTAAGTAACTGGTTTAGTGAAAGCATTAGGGACAATGAATCAGAAACGGGAAGATTTAATTCGGAGAACGAGCTTAACAATACGATTAGAAATGAAGATACCAAAAAATTTGAAATTCATCCTGTGGAAATCATGAAGGAAATAAGCAAGCTGAAAAAAATATAAGGGGGCTGGTGCAGATAATATTATTACAGATATCTTAAAGATAGCCGGATGTGACAATGTACCTTATCTTGAAATATTGTTTAAATTGAGTCTGGATACTTGCTGCTTACCACAAGGCTGGAAAAGTGCGATAGTAGTACCGGTACATAAGGAGGGGTGAGAAAATTACAGGCCAATCAGTTTGACTTCAGTGGTAGGTAAATTAATGGAAAGATTGATATGCAAACCACATCGGAAATGTATGTGAGGAACATAAGTGGTTTTCAAGTAGGCAACATGGTTCAGGCAAGGATATTCATGCGAATCTCAGTAGGTGGGATATATGCAAGATATTTCAGATGTAATGGACAAGGGAGGCCAAATTGATAGTGTAGCACTAGATCTGTCTAAGGCGTTTGACAGAGTAAGCCACAAAATGGTAGTAAACAAGGTAAATACTATTGGAGTGGATGAGAAAGTGATTTGCTGGGTAAAAGAATTTTTAAATGGTAGAAAACAGAAAGTTAGGGTAGGAAATGCGGTATCAAAGGAAGTGGAAGTAAAAATGGGAGTTCCGCAGGGTAGCGTATTGGACCATTGCTATTCAATATTCAAATGAATAATTGTGTTGATTATTTATTATCTGAAATTAGATTGTTTGCAGATGACATAATGCTGTATAAAAGGATCAAAAACGATAGAGGATTGTAAACAGTTGCAGGGTGATCTGGACATGATATCTAATTGGGTTGGTAAACATGGGATGAAGATAAATGCAAAGAAGAGTCAGCTTATTAGATACACAAATAAAAAAAAGGTTAAATTATGAATATAAGGTGGGGAAAGAATTGCTTGCTGAAGACTTGAAATGTATATATCTTGGCATTACATTTGATAACAAGCTTAACTTGGCAGGACACATTGGACAGGTGGTAGGAAAGATTTCAAAATCCTGTACTTGTTGGAGAGAGTGATGAGGGGATGCACGAGAGAAGTAAAGGAATTGGGTTACAAAACTTTGGTCAGACCATTGCTCAAATATGGTAATGTAGTATGGAACCCACATTTTGAGTATCAAATACAGGAGTTGGAGAAGGTGCAAAGAAGGGCTGCTAGAATTGTTTCTGGAGATAAAGGAGCTTGAATGGGATTCATTGCAAGACAGGCGGAGGATGAGGATGGTCATGGGAGTGTACAGAGTGTATATTGGCGATGAGTCATGGAAAGATATTGCAACAGGTATGAAAAGTAGTGCATGGAAGGGAAAAGATGACCATGACCATAAGCTGGCATTCTATTTCAGGCACAAGGGTGTGGGAAAATTTTCTTTTTTAGGTAAGGGTGTCAGGGATTGGGATGAGTTACCAAGGGTAATGATAAATAACTTACCGAAAACGTTAAAAGAATTTAAAGTTAAGATTTGTAGAGGGCAAATGTAGGTGGGTGCAGGATAAGGGGAAGATGGGTGTGTAGGGAAATTGCCACCGGAGCGTGTGCTCCATTGCAATTAAATTAAATTTAAAAAAATTAAATTATATCAAAACTAGGGTATTACAATCCACCTCTATCATTCGCAATAATAGAAGACTCTGCAATTTCTGATGTAGGTTTACAAGATTCATTGTGTTCAGTCACTAAGAACACTTTACAAAAATCACTTTTAATGTTTTAATACACGCATATGAACAGTAACCAGCAATATATGTAATAATAGGCCACAAATTATCTTTAAAAGACTGTAATTCGTCATCGTCAACTGTTATATTCAAAATATTGTGAGGTAAATTCTCAGTTCTATCATTGTTTGTGTCTTTCGTTTTAAAAAAATCTGAAACAAGTTAAGGTAATTTGGTTGCATCTAAATGGATATCGCCATATGTATGCGACTTTAAAATCAAAGGCATCGCGCTTTGTATTCTTAACTTTCGATCTGATTCAAATATTTGTCTAACAGAAATATTATAATGAGCACCAGAAAGTTGCCTATACTTGCAAAATCTATCTTCTAAATTATCAGTTTGGATTTTATCACATAGAAAATATGAATTGCCTTCTATATTGATCCAGTACTCTGAAAGTTGTAGTAAAGGTTCTGTTGAGTGTTTCTTTACTTAAATTTACAAAAGTATTAGGCAAATTTTCTCAACTTCGCGCCCAACTTAGGTTCTTGAAATGTATTTCTCAATCGTAATCCTTTTAATGGAGTTTTAATATTAACTATGTCCCACCAATTGCAAATTTTTTCAGTATATTTACTGGTACCTTCCGTGCACCTGAAATTTCTTTGTGGACCCAATTCCGATAAAGCTTTCACCGTGGTTCTATTAAAAAATTTCAAAGCCAAACTAACATTTTGCCTTTCAATACTTGAGGGATATAATGCTTTTAAATTTAAACCATACACAAATATAATAATGATAATTTTTTTCGAAGAATGCTTTTCTTTCAGAGCTTCAAAGAAGCAATACAATTGATATTTTGATTTTCAAAGCTTGGATAAATCATTTCCTTTTTTTTTCATTTATCCAATTATTTCTAATGCACTTTAAAATATGAACAGGGTCAAACACAAAAAACAACTTCCGTTTAGGATCTTTAGGGTGTTCATATGATATTTTCAAATCTGGAGGATCAGAAAAAAGTGACATTGCTTTCCTATTAATCGAGTGATTGTCAGAAACAACTGACAAAACCTTAAAACCTATATTCTCTAAACCAACTATAATGCTCTTTAAAATGCAATGTAAGAGTTCCCCAGATATTTTTTTCACGGGTAGTATATGTACTACATCTTTGTATTTAGATTTTAAACAATTTATCATAAACACAAAGGCACTTGTTGCATTTCTACAATCATTGAAAGCATGACCTACAATATCACCTCCCTTATAATCTAAATTCGATTTTAAATGAACTTCTTACATGAGTAAGACTGCAGTTTTATCGTCCTCAGTTGACAACTTAAATTTTAATGATATATAATGCAATTGTTGTTCACTGTTCTGCTCAAATTTAGGATTTTTCATCAACTTGCTGGACAAGAGTTTGAGTGTAGATGGCCATGGAAACCTTAACAACTTAGAACTTGTAAAGTAGCGATAGGCATGATGTGATATTGTAAAGAACAGACTGCAAAATATTAGAAAATGAGATGAATACCTGGTTTTTGTTTTGCATGTATTAATTCTTGAAATTTGCTCTTTTAAGTACATTATTGAGGTATCACGGTCAGCAACTTTTTCCGATAAAACATCAAGATGATTTAAAATTACAGAGATCCACTCTTCTACAGTAGTACTTTTGATATTATTAATTGAAAGTTTCCTAAATCAGCTGTCAATAATATTATTTACTTGATTTAAATTACTAATGTGACTTGGTAGCTTCTTTCCAAACAACATTTTTACCTCTATACTTCCATTATACATAATTACTGATAAGTTTTGAGTGACTCTCACTGAACACGTAATGACAGGATTAGGCATATCATTCAATAAAATAAAATCTACACAGTTACCTTTCTTCAAGAGTAGTCATTCGTCACTAACGAGAAAATTCGCCAGTTCACTTTTGAATTCATCAAAAGAATTAAAAGAACGTTCTGTGTTGTAGTCCGCAAGTGTTTCCAAACTCACAGAAATAGCTTGGTTAACACCTTCAAAATCTAGCCTATGTCTTCGCACCATGGGATCTTCTCTTACTTGTTTTACTTCTGGCTTTGTTAAATACTTGGGGCAGTTGAAAAGCCGTGACGGAACAGCAATCTTAATAAAGGAAATACTTTAAACCTAATTAAAATTCATAAAGCTGCATAAGTTGTAATAAAATTCTGTTACCTACCAGGAATAAGCCTCGGATATCACAGGGTAGCAGAAATTTCTTTATTCTTTTTCTCATCGATCATACGAATTTCCCTCTGTATTTCATGCTTTTGAAAATGTAATTCACACACCTAAAATAAAATAAATGTTCGCTTTGTATAAAATAATAAATAAAATAAATAATAGTATCCCAGCTAGTAAACATTAAAGCTTTTAAACCTAATTCACGTGGTCAAAACAAGTCACGAATTATTCATCACTTACAAAATTACTACATAATTATAAAATTCTTAGAGATTCTTACCTTAGAAGTCTTGGAGGACGTAAATTTTTTTACGTTTAATAGCGTGTAACGACTTTCTTCTTAGCATCTGGTTGGAAAACCAAACATACTAACTTTTGGACCGTTAGGATAATTACCCTTACAGCAAGGTATACACAGCAACGGTAAGACATTTCTTGCTTATTATTATTTAATTATATCACTATAATTAACCAAATTAATATTAATAACAAATACAGAACGCAATAACAACGAATAGCAGACTCCAAACAAGTGATAGTTTCAACAAATGCAATAGCAATGGCAGCCAGTCATGCGCAGTCCAATGACTACGTGTGCTGACAGCATACGTTATAAGATTTGCTGTCCCTAGGCCTTGTTTTCTCGGTGGTGTTGGTTTGAGTAACGATTTACTTTTAATAGGCTATTTGATAGTATTCAAAATATATTACAAATTGTAGTCATTCGCGTAGATTAATGCTTAAGAAAGCTATTTTTGTTAAATTTGAAAAGAAAGATGAATTGTTTTTAATTAAAAAAGCGAAATAAAAATCAATTTTTTTACCTCTTGTCACATGACCGAAAACGCTTGTAAGGAAAAGGGCTACTAAACCGGGGCTAGTATAGAGCTAGTACCTTAACTGAATGTTTACTTGAAGTGAAATGTTCTCTAAATCTGCATCAATAATTTTAAATTTCCATGTAGCCTGCCTGGAATACTCAACTGAAATGCTTACCGGCCGCCATAAAGCTTTTTTAACCCAAAGCTGAGGAAGGGTTTTAGTCTACTACAAAATCACAAAAATTCACTTGACTCAAAATTTGAAGTTTATTTTCAAAGTCACATTTCAGAAAATAGCCATTACAGCTGAGTAGGCAATCGAACAAACGTTTCCAAAAAATTGCAAATTATGGAGAGGAAAAGAACCGACAAACCCCTTTTTAGAAAAATTAATAGTTTAATAGTTCAAAGTCATTACTAGTCACTTGTCAGAAAAGCCAGCATGGTGACCCGTTAGCCATGCGGTCACTCAAAGCTCAACCAACACACGCGCGCAGGTCTACAATACGCAACGTTCCCGGAGTAAAGACGTAAAGACCAAAAGACAACCCCCTCTCCTAGGCTCCTGCCTATATACCCTCATCCGCATAACACATTTATACGGACGCTTGTCCAAAATAGTGTGAAAAAATGAAATGATAGAATATGTTCTAACTTTACTCATATGTAGCCTGACCTTCAAGAATTATGAAATGTATTTAGCAAAAATTCTCAAATAATTAGCTTTCTTGTAATTAAATTTAGTTTTCAAGCGCATTATTAAAAATCTTCCACACGTTAATTTGTGATTCCCCGATTTCTATCTGAATTTATTCAATTTTTAGGCAACCCTGCTGGATTGCAAATTATCGCAATAAAATTAGTGCCATCGTGGTCTATAAAAAAAATCCTGATTCCAGTGGTATACATTTTATTAATATCGGTGGTGTAATAACAAAGTTAATAGTTTATCAAAAATCGGGTTTAAATCTGTCTAGCAGATTCTTGGTTTCTAGTTCGTTATTATTAAATTGTTTCTGTCGGAAAAGTGAAGTTATCTGAATTTTCTTTGAATTTAATTACGTGTTTTAACAGTCGTTTTATTTATGGAAGTAGCTTGGTTTAATCGCAATTTAATTTTCAAATTATCACGTTGTGATCAGTGACGAAATAACTTTAACATGTATATAAAATCTGTTCTACTGCATGAAATGTTCTGAAATTTTATTATGTTATACTAGATTTTTAGATCTTTTAGGGAATCTACTTCTTAGTTCGAGAAATTATCGAAAACGTATGATAAAAAATGTTAAAAGTGAAATTGTTTTCCACGAGGTGTTTAAAATTTTATTTAAGCTATTTACACGACCCGAAACTACGGAATTTCAATGAATTTAGCTTTCTTTTGAATTTATTATTATTTTGAAATTGCTTTACTGCCTCTAAAAGTGTTAAGAATTAGTGAAATGATCACGTAGCAAAAATCTATTGTTTGCAAATTGGATAATAATGGATTACCCTATTCCAGGTTAGTTTAAAGATTCTTTACTATTAAAAATGTTTATTTAGTGCTTATATTAAGTGTTGTGGGTCTTTACTGCTTTTAAATCGGTTTATATATTGCATTAGGTAGCAGTATCAGCTTCTTCATGAAGCGTTTCTTACTTCCTATACCTGCAATGAAAATTATATGTATACTGGAAAGCTTACTCGCTCCCTTAAGCTTTAAGCTAAGAAAACTAGAATTTACTCAAATTCTAAGGTGCTTACACGCTCTGTGATTGGAGATCGCTGTAGTGACGTCAACTGCCGGTAGGCGCTACGGTTGCGTATGGAGTGTTTCCCGCTATCCAAGTTTTCAACTATTTGTTGCTGGTTATCTCTTGTTAATAATGAGAATTTGCGTTGAATAGAAAATGAACAACAATTTGTAGAAGCCTACAGCGGAAAAATACCGAAAATTATTTGTCGGACTAGCTATAGAAACAACCACTGACTTTTATTCTACGGAGCTTGAGAATGTAATAACTTCAATTCGAGAATCATTTATATTGAAAATGGAAGTTAGAAATTAACAGAAATCCTTCATAAGAATGACTAAAATTTTAAGTTAAGTTAGTTGTTTTAGCAGATATTTAAGAGAAAAATGCAAGTGCAGTCTAAGGTAAGCACAACAGTTAAATAACTGGATGTTATGGACAATATTTCTTAACTGCGTATAAATAATTGTAGATAAATAATATTTTTTTCCAACGAAACTGAATTTATTGTTTATTTAATTACCGACCGCGTTCACTTCAACGCATGTAGAAACTGTGATGTTTAAGTGTTCATTATTAACGAGAAGAAAAGTAACGATACCATGGTGTCCAGGTAGCTGCAGGGTTAAAGAATGCTATAGGAATTTGAAGATTCTTTATTCGAACCTTGATTAAGATAATATTTTTTTCATGTGTACATTTTTTTCTGTTTGCCGTTTGTTGCTTTACAGAATCATGTTTTTATTGGAAGAAGTATAAAACGTCATGCAACCGTTTGAAACATATAGGCCTATTGCTGTCATACAAGAAAACATTTATATAAAGATAACCTCCTGCTTTTAATTTTGAAACGTACCAGAGATACATCAACATTGCAACAAAACCAAAGTACTGGGCGGTGAATAATAGGATTTGTTTTAACAATAACATTGCACGCTAATCTCGCAACAATTCCGGAACGCTTTGAATACTTTTTGCTGGAATTTTCAAGTGACAATACAACTGTATGTTGCCTTTCTGACATAAATGCATCTATTTAAGCGGTATTTACTTTTAATGTGCAAGTAATTTTCAGTTTTTTTTAATCTTTTTATCGGCCCAGTTTCAGTTTTGGTTATGTCTCAAATGTTTATAATACCCTTGCTATCCAAAAATTTGTGAAACATTCGGGAAAAAAATTAATGTTTTGGTGGATTTTAGAAAAAGAATATGCGGCGCTACCAACAGCAACTAGTATCTAAAAAAAACGCTCACAAATAACAAAACATATTCCAAAGCGAGGATCGAACTTAAGAACCCTAACTTTACTGATACTCTCCTTAAACAGCGTACTACATTACCTCAAAGAAATTATGATACAAATTATATTTACAGTAAATGATATGAGACTTAGTCGCAATGTCGTCTAGGTTTCTATGAGCAAGTTGCAGCGACTTTTTTTCCTATTTCAGTTAATGCGGGAACACTTATGTTTATTTGGAGAGTTTTTATTGTTGTGGTTGTAGATTGATAAACTACATACTATTTATAAACCATATTTCCAACAATTTATACACAAATTCAGAGAAACAAACCAAACGTTACTTACTTAGAGTGAGCGCCTGCTGGCATGTGACGTCACTAGTGTCGTTGGCCCGCGCCAGGCAGCACAGGAGCGTTTTGGCGGGCTTTCAAATCCTCTAATTTTTAACAATGAATTTTACATAAAATAAGCACTTTTGTCAAAAAATAATTAGTACCCGGTAAATAACGTGTATCAATAAACTATTTAAAACCATTTTCAAAAATTAGTCAAATAGCTAATTTATACTTATCAAAAATATGAAACCTAGAATATATGGCCAAAAACAAAATATAAACAATCCAGAGATCAGTATATTACTCTAGTCAAACGCTTCAAACGAATAATTTTTATTATTAATGAAGTATTATTAATGATTATTACATCTGATTCAGGTATTTCATTTATTTACTGTATTCAAGAAAACCATAAACTAAATATTCGAAGTCAAAATACTAAACAGAATTCTAAGGTAAGTAGTGTGATATTTTTATTAGTTTTTTGTGCAAGGAATGAACATCTCAATTACAGTGTGAACCCTATCTCTTAATTTAATGTCTAGAATTATAATTAGATATTTCCTCCATCCCTCTGTACATATAAGTTATTAGCTATTTCGGCAGATTTTGATACGGACCATTAGCTCTTAAAATTTGAAAAACCCGTCCAAAATGCTGCCCTAGCTTTTGAAGGGCTCCCGTTCAAATAAAGAGACACACGCAACTTGCTTACAGAATTATAGTAGTATGTATGTAGATAGATTTTCACCAGTCGAGTCTGATCTTCTGATAAATTTTACCAGAACACTAAATGCAATCGCTTTGAATCTCGCAAAAACTGGAATAAACCACTTCTTCGACGACATCGTTTTCCCGAATACACTTGAACTGTTAAATCACTTCTTCCTCGCGCGAATTCGTTTGCAGTGTAAACAAGACATTTTCTTCGAGAGACCTTCGGCATCCCTCGTGCACAACGAAGTGGGTAAAGGTGTCAGGGAGTGGAATAAATTGCCAAGATAAATGAATAAATTACCATAATCGCCAAAGGAATTTAAAATTAAAATTCATAAAAGGCAAACGTAAATGGGTGGAAGAAATTGACTTTCAAAGTGTATAAGATAAAAATAATAATAAGAAGAAAGGAGTAATTAGATAACTAGAGAAATTTCCAGCAGAGCATGCGCTCCATCGCAATTCAATTTAGTTCGACGAATTTCAAATTCTGTACCTCGAATGGAGCTCTGTTTTTTAACCAGGAATACTGGAATGTAAGCTTCTCTAAAAATACTTAAATAATTCAAAAAACTCAAAATCAATTACAATAATTACGAAATGCATATTATACAGAAATATTCACATAAATCAGTTTAAACTCCTCTAAATAGATCACCTTAATACTCGGAATTACAAACATATAATCACTTTTTCTTGCGTAATTCTGTCCTTGAACATACTAAATAGTATTCAAATTTCTTTTCATAAAACAATGTCCATTTACACCAATTCACAATAAGTTGCAAGGAAAACATATAAAATCATATTTACTCAACTCCCAACTTGCTATAAATAAGTAATAAAGTACAATTTTAGCCTACTTATAGTCACAATAATTAATTATCTGTTCACTGATCCAATCAATTTCTTAGTTACAGATGTACTGTATAAACGTTTAATTCCATCACCTTAAGCCTAAGCTACAAGTTATTCGTTCACTTGCTGTCTGCTAGTTACTAACAACAGTTTGTTCACCTTTGACAGCTGATCAGAGGTAGCAATAGTGCAGCCAAACCCAACAGCATAAAAACTCCAAAAGTCACTAGACAGAACTGTTTCAAGTGGCTTTATACATCTGAATTATTACATTTTAAATATTTTGTGTCATTATATGTACCATTTTAACTGGAGTACACAAACTATCTATTTCATTGACACAATCTTATTTACAAAAACATCTATTTATATTTAGTGACCCCTCCCCGAAACCTGCATTCCAAAAACTAATTTTCATAAAAAAAATAACAGACATTAGGGCACCCCTCCGCAAGAGAATGGTAAAGGTCCGTACATCTTACTGTAAAAGTGGGTTTTAGGATTTCCTTGAAAACGCAAAACTAAGTAAATTACTTTTTTCGAACCTTCCAGTTTTCTTATACTTTTTACTGGACATCTATTACTACCCTTCTATATAAACTTTGAATTATCTCAAACAGCAGACTTTGGCATATCCATAGAACAGCTAACGGATCATATGGTTCTGTTTTTACAAATTGTTTGTTCCTTAGCAGCAACATTGCGGACCGATCATCACAGATTTACAGTTAATACTCCCTAATTACTTCCAATTCCACTATCCATTAACTGACGACTACTATCTATACCTAACAAACTATCGTATCTACACTTTTTCTAATGTTAAACTCGGAGATTTCCTCTGCAATATAGCTATCCTTTTCCTCACTTATTAGGAAACTATTATCACCTATATCAAAAAGGGAATTAAACATTGTGTCACCTAAGTCAGTTTCGGAAAAATTTTCCAAGTCAGAAACCGGTTCAGGTAACTTCTTACTCCCACCCATTTCTTCAATACCATCAGCTACACCAAATAAAGAGCTAATCAACGTTTCAGTTAAGTCAAATTCAGAACTTTTTCTAACTTAGGAATCAGTATGTAAGCCTTTTCGCTCTCCCCAGCTTATGTAGATAAAAAACCAACTCACAGCTCTCCTTCTCATCTGGGTCTTCTATCGAAACCGTAAGATATTTGAGAAACATCTCAATTTCATCACTTTTAGAAACTTTATTACCACCTATGTAAGCAAACATTGTTCCCACTATGCCATGCTGGATCACACCAGCTTCGGATAGCCTTTCTGTATACTATGTACTACAAATTCTACATTCCTTTTGGTAATTGTACTGTGACCATTCCTTAAATCTTCTACACGAAATTTATTACTTTCACTTACTGAAGCGAGTTACAAGGTACTCTGATGATCTCCTTTCTGCTCTACCCTTTCATCATCCCTTGCATCATCAACATCATTAATTACATTCACCATTACTATACCACTATCACGAGATTTATGTGCTGCTCCCTCCGTCAAGTTAACTACCACAATAGGATTGCTTTTTATGTTACATTCGCCAATTTCCTCGTCATGCGGACGCATTACCATCAGAAACTACTTCGTTTACACTCAAATTACCTACTTGGTCATAGTTACGAATGACTTCTATCTCTCAGACTACATTATTACTGTTACTATTAGAGCTAAATGCTTCATTATTAACACTTTCATCTAACTTACCATCAGTTAAACCTGTATCAACATTGGAACTAATATTGTCCCTAAAATAGAGATGACCTAATGGGAAATAGTACCTGAACACAAACTCTTTCCCACCACTGTGGTGTCCAACGCAGTGGCGGTGTTTAATTTGGCTGCCACCGACTCTATGTTTTCCTTTTCGGCTGAGGGTTTTGTCCTCTCGCCCCATCATTATCATCTTTCCTCCCATAACTATTGTGACCTCTTCCCCTGGACCTACCATCTCTTGACCTATGATCCCTCCCTCTCGGCAATGATTGTAATACCGACCAGAGAATGACTCCTGAGCATGCAAACGCATAAATTATTCCGAAACTCTGTCCACATTGATCACCTCCAAAGTAGCTATTAAAGTTCTAGTTTGTGTAAGTAGTTTGCCAAATCGATAAATTCCTCTTCCCCATATAGATGGTCTAAATATTTGCACTGGATCCAACATTTACGAAAATAATCATGCTGCATCCCTCTACCTGGTCTATAGGGCCTACCAGTTATCAATTATCTATTCTATTGCATTTGCTTACTTGTTGACCAAAAATATTTCAGAAAGTTTTCTTTGATCAGCTTGTAATTATTCACTTCCCTAACTTGTATATAGCCCATGTCCTAACACAACACTGTGGATGTTTACACACAAGTGCAATTTTCTTAATGTCTAGTAACACATTAAAATAGTTTTTTTGCAGATAACATAATGCTATATAAAAGAATCAAAACGATAGAGGATTGTAAACAGTTATAGTGTGTTCTGGACAGGATATCTAGTTGGGTTGGTAAACATGGGATGAAGATAAATGCAACGAAGAGTCAGCATATTAGATACACAAATAAAAAACAAAAGGTGGGGAAAGAATTGCTTGCTGAAGACTTGAAATATAAATATCTTGGCATTACACTTGACTAACAAGCTTAACTGTGCAGGACACATTGGACAGGTGGTAGGAAAAGGTTTCAAAGTTCTGCCACTTGTCTGAGAGAGTGATGAGGGGATGTAAGAGAGAAGTAGGAATCTGTTGTAAAACATTGCTCAGACCATTGCTCGATTATGGTAGTGTAGTATGGGACCCACATTTTGAGTATCAAATACAGGAGTTGGAGAAGGCGCAAAGAAGGGCTGCTAGATTTGTTTCTGGAAATTATTTCAGAATGCAATCAGTGGCAGATATGATAAAGGAGCTGCAATGGGATTCATTGCAAGACAGGAGGAGGATGAGGAGGGTCAGGAGAGTGTACAGGGCGTATACTGGCGATGAGGTATGCAAAGATATTGCAGTAGGTATGAAAAGTAGTTCATGGAAGGGAAAAGATGACCATGACCACAAGGTTGGCACTCGATTTCAGGCACTAGGGTGTGTGAAGATTCTCTTTTTTAGGTAAGGGTGTCAGGGATTGGAATGATTTACCAAAAGACATGATGAATAATTTACCGAAAAACTTCAAAGAGTTCAAAGATAAAATTTGTAGAGGGCAAATGTAGGTGGGTACAGGATAGGGGGAAGATGGGGGTATAGGTAAATTGTCACCGGAGCCTGTGCACCATTGCAATTAAATTAAATTAAAGTCGGATCTCTCAAAATTATCTATAAATTCTACAGGATGTAACTTCCCACAATCATAGAATTCAAACTCTTCCTTAACATGAGCACTAACCACTGGATTACCTGTTAAGGGAACAACACTTTTGACTCAATTGAACCAGAAACCCAGCAAACTTTTTCTCCAACTGATTTACATTGCGTCACGTTGCCTCCAATCAATGGGTAAGCTGTTGCTGATGCTGCACCAATGTGTTAAAATTTTGTCCTATTTCCTGCCTCAGCTCATTAACCCTTTGAGCCCTTTTAATATCTCTGGCTTTGAATAAATTCATATATTCCTCCCTCATCTTATTGTAATTTGCATTGACTCCTTTCCCTTCTTTATCAACCAAATTTATACATTCAATCTTATTCTGTTCACAAATTTGTGTAACCTTTACAAATTTCTTCTGACACTTGTAATATCTTTTGGTGGGGGTGGCTCTACTTTTAAACTTGTTAGACCCCCTGTATAGCGTCAGCAATTAAAAATTTTCTTTATCAACATGTTAATATTAAGCCTCGCACATAACACGTCTCAGGGGTTACAAGACCATAAAGAAAAATGGGTTCACAAAAGACATGACTTTATTTATGTAAGAACGAAGACTTTCCCGGCGTATGAGTGCAATGTAGTCTTCACGGGTGTACCGCCGGATAGTGTTGTGGAAACACAATATTTCGACGGCTGGCTCTGCCGACCATTACACATGTCTCATCACCTGAAGAAGACGGCAGAGCCAGCCGTCGAAATATTGTGTTTCCACAACACTATCCGGCGGTACACCCGTGAAGACTACATTCATGACTTTATTGACCAAACTAAAGACACAAATCTGACATGTGAAGTTTTACGGATGGTTAGCTCAGTTGAATATTTCAAACAAGTATCTAGCTAATCAGGGTAGCTTCTCAGGGGTATTTTCCGGGCTCTTGATATGTTGCAATAAGTCTCACTTTTATAGGCACATTACCGTGTCAGCGCACTGTTCACTGCCTGGGACGGGAAATGAACCTCAGGCCCACATAGGATGGCGGTGGTCTCGCAGTCCCTCTTCTCACCTCGACATACCGTCCAGAAGTGTCTCGTCTCCACTCCCCCTCCGAGCAGCATTCCATGCAACAGGATACGAGAATATCCGAGTGGCGGGTCACTATTGTCTGTAGGTTGGCTGTCCCTGCTATTATTGTCAACAGCGCAGCGGGTGGCTTGACGAACGGGCTCGCGGCTTCCGCTCGCCGAAAAATAGCCCTCGCTTTATCTGTGCACACTGCGTCGCCTTGGAAACTCTACGACTACTTTCCCCAATTTAGAATTTAAATTGTTAATACCCTCTTTGAATAATGACCTAAAACCTGAAATTGCTCATTAATTTTCACATCTAAGATTAGTTAATTCAGAAAATTTTATATCATTGTTTTGTTTAAGTTCAGAAAACTTTAATTTCAGATAATTTGCTGTCAAATTTACAATTGCTTTCAGAAAATTTATTGTCATTATCATTCTTAACTCACTTCTAAATTCAGAAAATTTGCCATCAAGATTCAACTCGTTTTTAAAGTCAGAAAATTTGCTGTCAAATTTTCCATTGATTTCAGAAAATTTGCAATCAAATTCGGAAAATTTTGCATTAAAATTGATTAAACAGGATTAAAGAAATGTTTGTAAATTCTGTCAGCAATTATCAATTATTAACGAAATTAATTTGACGATACACTTAAGGAGAAAGGAACTTTTACCAAGTTACCACAAACGAACAACCAAAACCAATATTTAAATATTCAGTACTTACTGCTCGGCGTCAATTAATTTTGTAGCACTTTTTTTATTTCTCCTCGTCGCACTTTTCCTACATTAAACACCACTTTTTCACTGACTCTAAACACTTTATCACAACTCTTCAAACAAAAAGTCACTACAGCTTCCCCTCCTCGTCACCTGTCGAAACACTTCGTCTTCACGCCTGAGTAGACTCGTAGTCCGTTCCGAAAATTGGTATCCTGTGCCGGAAAATATCTGCTCTTGCTACCGAGAAACCACTGTCTATTTCAGTCGTCGCAATTGTCCGTCGTAATTCCCCGAAGTGTGCTGTGTTTAGAAACTCGTTCTACGCAGTTTTCTCGTTGTCGTCGTCAGTTTACAACTCCGAAGATTTTATTTGTATACTGCAAATCAGTCGCAGGATCTTTTGGAATATTAATATCTGTTATCTCACATATGTCTGATAATTCCATGTCTGTCCACGGTCGCCATGATAGGTATCTCGGGTTTTATAATGATGAGATAATTAGTCCAAGATACAGTTTCAGATTTAACTTTGTTTATTACTCGTAATACATCAGACGCCAAAGATACTGGTTGCAAACATAAACAGAAGCTCCAACGATTATACTCAGTTCTGCTTTCAAAGGCAATATTACTACTGACAAGCATGGAGGAAGCAATATATGGAGACGACGCAAGGGACCTTCACCACGAACTGGAGTGAAACCGGGTCGAGAGAAGTGGGATGAGGATGCCGCCATATTGCTCGGACGTAGAAACACGGGGAAAAAGGCACAAAAACCTCAAAGGAATCATAAGACAACCGTGGCACCGCAATTTCATGATGGATTATTATGAAACTCGACGAGACAGTTCAAAAATGAAGAATAAAATTTTTTGATATCGTGCTTAGTTCTCGAGATATACTGTCTCAAGACAGAGGAGTTTCTGGTTGAAATTCAGAAGAAAAATTTCCCTTAGGCCAAATTTGATGATAGATTCGTATGTAACAAAACTAGGTAACTCGGAAGTGAAGAATATAACTCGCTTATTTCTCGAGATATGCTGTCTCCAAATTGGGGTGGTTAGGTTAGGTTAAGTTAGTGTTTAGAACTTTAAAAAAAATGAACCTTTCATGAGACATCATAGCTTCTGAGCTTACTCAGAAGATATTGTACTGTTAGAGGCCTATGTAACTTTGATAGCAACATCAGTGGATTTATCTTCTTACCGTACATCAAAAGTCAGAAGCTTAGATGGGAGTAGTTTACATCGCGTTACACATTGTGTCACTAACATAGTGCTCCTGAAATTAGTAACCAATAATAATAAATAAATTGTTTGTACCCTTCTGGTACACGCCGCATTTTAACCTACCCATATTTCTATTAATATTGCCGCTACAAAATCAAACTATGTGGACAGATCTAAACACATGAAATGCATCGTAAACTATATTTCGGGTAAAACAAAGTTTGCTTCATCAAATTTAGTAGTTCACACAGCACAAATTATCACAATTAATTTCATCGTACACTTTCAGTGTAAAATGGAACTGGACTAAAGTATGCACATTCACCGTATCGCGATGTAAACTTGACCCACTTAAATTTGACTTTCAGTACTTGTTTACAATAAATGTATTAAGAAGTCTAAAAAAAAATAACGTCTGTACTGATCAAAACTTATTGAAATTAGAAATTCCATCTGACATACCAGTATGTACTAATAATGTAAACAATTTAAATTCATTGGATCAAAGTGTTCAGATCACTATTCTCCATCAAAATATAAGGGGAATATTTAGTAAAACTGATGACATTACCTTATGCCTAGAAGAGATTAAAAATTCCAGAAATTTCAATGTAGATATTTTGTGCATATCTGAACATCATTTGTCTGACACAGGAATATCTCAGCTGTCCATCCCAAATTATAAACTAAGTTCTGATTTCTGTAGATGTAGAATGGAGAAAGCGGAAGTTGCCATTTTTGTTAAAAATAATATTCAATGCAACAGTGTAGGTATAAGTAAGTATTGTACAGAACAACACTTTGAATGCTGTGTTACTGAACCTGAATATGGTAAGGAAGAGCTCATAGTAATAGCAATTTACAGGCCCATCTCAGGATATTTTAGACCATCTTTATCTCAGTTGGAGTCTTTGCTACTATGTTTCAAAAATAACAAACAAATAGTTTTATGTGGAGATTTTAATGTTGACTTTCCCAATCACAGCAATGAGAGGCTAGATATGGAAGCCTTGATATTGTCCTTTAACTTAATGGCACTTGTAAATTTCCCTACTAGAATACAAAATAATAGTTGGACTGCAGTTGATAATTTTTTTTACGGATATTTCGCAGTACAGTAATTACAACATACTTCCAATAATAAATGGTATCTCAGATCATGATGCCCAACTGTTATGTATCAAGTCTAGAAACACTATTAAATAGATAAAGAAAAGTTGGAACAATAGAAGAAATATTAATGAAAACAACAAAAACATTTCATAGATTGCTTAAATAATGATCAATGGTCAGAAGTGTACAAAGCACAGGGTGTTAGTGAAAAATTTGATTCCTTTCTCAATATATTTCTAATAGTTTTCGATGAAAGGTTCCAAAAAAAACAAAGTTGTGAATACTCCAAACAAGGGATGGATAACAAAGGGTATTAGAGTATCGTGTAAAAAAAGGGGCTTGTTCTTAAAAGTAAGAGAATCAGATAACTATACACTGAAAGCTCATTATAAACTTTATTCTAAAATACTAAGAAATGTAATAAGAAAGGCCAAGAACAGGTATATATCAGAGAAAATAGAGAATTCAGGAAATAAGGTGGAAACTATATGGAATATAATAAAAACTGAAACAGGAAAATCTGTAAATCACTCTAAAGTCATAAAAATAGAACAAAATAGATCTGTTTATAGTGAAGTAGGGGAAGTTTGTGAAATATTTAACAAAAAATTTACTTCAGTTATAGAGAAATTAGGCATAGAAATGCAATTCCCACAGAGTGCCCTAAGGCTTCTGCAGACTGCTTTCCCAAATAAATTTGTAAAAATGCAATTGCCATCAGTCTCAGAAATAAATAAACTCATGAAACCATTAAAACATGAAAATTCTTCCAGCTATGACAATGTTTCAAGCAAATTACTGAAAAGATGTTCAGATTGTACCAGTCGTGTACTTGCCCACATTTATAATGAATCCTAAATGCAAGGTGTGTTTCCAAATAGACTAAAATTTGCAGTTGTAAAACCGTTGTTTAAAAAAGGAGAAGCAACATGTGTAGACAACTATCGTCCCATTTCATTACTTTCAGGATTCTCAAAGATTTTGAAAAAGTCATGTGCTGTAGAGTAATAAAACATGTTAAACAAAATAATATCCTCACTAAATCACAATTTGGGTTCCAAAAAGGATCATCTATTGAAATGGCTATATATTCATTTTTAAATAACACATTTGAGGAACTGTATAATAAAATGAGCCCTGTAGGAATATTTTGTGATCTTGGAAAAGCATTTGACTGTGTAAATCATGAATTACTTTTGAAGAAAATTGAATAATATGGTATTTATGGAACCGCAGGTAAATGGTTTAAATCATACATGGAAAGTAAATGCAAAAAGTTTCCAATTTTGATTCTAAAATAAGTAAAGACTAGACGACCCGTGCGAAAATTTCGCGAATAAAATGCGATGAATAGTGATGTTGAATGCTAGTAATATAATGAAAAGTAGAATATTTTTGTAGCAAATATTTTTTTTTAGTGTAATTGGTATGCATCAAAATACTCACAACATATTACGAAACAGTTAGGAAACTTTAAAACATTCTGTATTTACGACAAACTGTCACGGACCTTAACAGAATAAAACCTACCTGAACAAAATGCACACAACATGTCAACATCTCTTAAGTATTTGCTGCTGTGCGAATAAAATGTTTACATTGGAATTGTATAGCAAAGCGACAGGGTTTCCATAACAGAAAAAAATATCCGAAAAGCTACTTATTGAATAAAAAAAAGTTTATTGACATCTCTGTGATATCCGCTGCTGCAATCTAGGGACTTGGCTCTGAACAATCCAGCTCCAAATTCCGAAAAATTCTTTCTTAATTTATGATTTTATCTAGCTAGAGATCTTAATTTTTAAAACGAATTGCAAATGTGGCTGCACCCAATCGCTTTAGTAAGTCAGAAACAGGAACATTCAAATTTAAATTATGATCAATATACATACCTAGAAATGTCACACTCTCTACCTCTTGAATGGACTGGCCTGCAAATTTTATGTCTATATCTGGTGTTAATCTGTGTGATGTACTGAATTGCATATATTGAGTTTTATCAAAGTTTAAAGACAAGCCATTAGCTGTAAACCATTTATTAATCAGTACAAAGGCATAATTTGAAATATATTCTGTAGATAAATCTGGAGCGTTTTTAATTTCTATGTTTGTGTCATCTGCAAATTGAACAAATTTTGAGGTTTTATATGAAACACAGTGTAGATCATTTATATATATTAGAAACAATAGTGGCCCCAATATTGAACCCTGAGGTACTCCACATCTATTTAATTTCCACTCAGAAAACAGTGGACCTCTTAAGGCAGCCTTAAAATTCTCCGTTTACACTTTCTGTTTTCTATTTATAAGATAAGAACTAAGCCATTTGTTAACAATGCCATCATACCGTAATACTTTAGATTCTGTATCAGAATTTTATGATCTACACAGTCAAATGCTTTAGATAAGTCCCAAATATTCCCACAGGAATTAATTTATCATTTATTCCTTCTAAAATATTGTCAATAAATGCAAATATAACTTGTTCAGTTGAATGACCCTTTCAAAAACCAAATTGTGATTTAGTTAGAATATTATTATTTTTTAGATGTTCATAAACTCTATTGTACATTGCTTTCTCAAAAACTTTGGAGAAGGCAGTTAGTAATTAAATTGGTCGGTAATTCGATACGGCTGCCTTATCTCCCTTTTTATAGAGTGGTTTAACTACAGTATACTTAAGCCTTTCTGGAAAAGAAGCCTCAAGTAAAGATATATTAAACAGATAACTTAGTATATTACTTAATTCTGTGGAGCACAATTTAATTAATCTGCTAGAAATCCCATGATAACCTCTTGGGTATTTGCTCTTAACGGATCCGATAATTTTTCTTATTTCTTTTGGAGTAGCTAATTTTTCAGAAATAGAGTTAAATTTTTCTTGGAAGCCAGTTTTGACAAAATTCATTCTGTGTGTCACTGAGCTTTAGCAGTCAATTTATCAGTAACAGATAAAAAATGTTTATTAAATATATCTGTAATTGAAAATTTAGATTCTACTGAATTTTCTTTGATAAAAATATCATTACCTGTTTGATTACTTTTTCCTATTTCCTTTTTTACAATGTCCCATATGATCTTAATTTTATTTTCAGAAGCATGAATTTTATGTTTGTAGTACATAATTTTAGATTCTTTAATAACCTCTTTCAGTATTTTGCAGTACTTTTTGCAATGTGTTTTAACATTACAATTCTCACTGTTCCCAGAGGCAATATATAACTTCCTTTTATAAATGCATGGTATTCTAATGCCAATAGTTGTCCAAGGTTTTTGTTCTTTTCGAGAAGCACGACACTTTTTCAAGGTGAAGCAACTTTCAAAGTAATTTAATACAATGCTACTAAAAATGTATTTTTCATCCATACCTTGAGTACTGTAAACCTGTTCCCAGTTTGTGGTATTGAGGCACTTTCTAAAACAAGTAACTGATTCATCATTTATTACACGTTGAAGTTTAAAAACATTACTCTTAGTGCTAGTTCGTATTGAATTATTGATGGTTAATAACTGGGCATCGTGATCCAAAAGTCCATTGATGGATGGCTTGATGGTATGAGGAATCTAGGAAAACATTGTCTATAGCTGAGTGACTATTATTCATTATTCTAGTTGGAAAATTAACTACCTGAGTAAAATTGAATGAACTGACTAATGATTCTAACATGACTTTACAGGGTAAGTTATTTAGAAAATCTACGTTAAAATCACCACATACGACTATGTTGACTTGTTTTCTGTTTAAAAATGTTAATAAGAATTCAAACCGGTTCATAAAAATAGAAAAGTTTCCCGATGGCGCTATGTATACTGTTACTATTATAAAAATTCCATTATTAAAATTTAGCCGTGTACCACAAGCTTCGAAATGTTGATCAACACAATACTTGCTTATACTTATATCCTCAAAACTATAACCATTTCTAACATAAGTGATAACTCCTCCTATCTCCAGGTTCGTTCTACAATAATGAGAAGCTACATTAAAGTCTGTTACATTTGACATACCTATTCCTGTAGTTATGTGGTAATCCGACAAGCATAAAACATCAATTCTATTGATATCATTTAATTTATTTATGTGTACTAGCAATTCATACACTTTGTTTTTTAACCCTCTGATATTCTGATGTAATAAATTAATCCCTACACAATTTTTAATTTTGGTATCTGAAAACTCATTATTGTTTATACTAATTTCTTTTAAAACTCTCTGCCTAATACATGATTCTAATCTAAAAAAGGAGCTGCCCTAACACCATTAACAACAGGAATCTTTTCATGTGAATTTGTGGCTCCAATTAATTGTTTTGCTATGAGATCTGAAAGTACCCCCTTCCTCTACTATTGGGGTGTAGGCCATGCCTAGTATAACCTCACCTATCAATAGCATCTACAGGTACCAAGCCCATGCCAGAGCCAATAGCAGACATAAGATACCGTTCCAGATTCACTCGCCTCACAGCAGAGTTCATCTGTGGCCGATCATAGCGCCTCAAGACCCACATCACACTGACCCGAGTGTGGCACGTTGCTTCTGCTATTTTCTCCAGGTCATCTCTGATACTATACCTATCATTCCTGCCCAAAATATTTCCCACTCCTCCCACTATCACTACATAATCTGTGAAATCCTTACACAAAGAACCTATATCTTCTACTACCTGACCAAGACTAGCACTAGGTTTGAAGAAACTCATGACCTGGAAACCTGATCCTAATTTTTACTGCACCAATGGCCCAAAACCTCGTCCATGGCTACTACCTAGCAGCAAGACTTTCTTTTTCCCTAATCCCTGCCTACCTGACTTAACTACACAACTTTTCCTACAAGTCTGCTGCCTTTTACCTGCACCTACACCTACAGAAGGCTCATCCCTGTCTAACTCTGGCAACAGGGCAAACCTATTTTGCGCCCCAACAACAAAAGAATCAGAAGCCCTTCTTGTTCTAATTGCCCCGTTCCCTGTCACCAGTTCCCAACCATCTCTGTTTCCCTCCCTGTGCAGCCTATCCAACTCCTTTCTAGCGTCTATCAGTTCAGCCTAAAGGGCACTAATCCTTACCTCCTGCTCCAATATCTTCCTACTTTTGAAACAATCTTTACAGAACCATGGGAGAGCTCCTCAATTTCCCCAACTTCGACGCCACTACAAATCGATCCCCAATGAAAGCATTTCACATATCCTTCGCAAAAATTCCAACCCTCAAAAATCTACGGTAATGTCCACACTTTTCACTCATGATTACAAGAAACTAACAACAACAAAGTACACAAAGCAAGATATAAAATTTGTTGAACTTAACCTTACAAAAAATCTGCTAAATTAATTCACAAGTAAGCTTTATTTAAATATATTTACGCCATTTAACAAAAATCTGAACTTAAGCCTAGCGTTCAAAATGTAAACAAACACAGAAAATAAATACTGAACATACCAAAGCACTAAATCACAAATAAAATTTTTTGCACGAATAAAAATACTCAATAACTCTCACAGTAGTAATATGTATATTAGAATTTAGAGTTTTGAATAACTATTACAACAAAAACTAACTATTGACTATATTTATTTATAATTTAAATACACACGTTCGTGCGGTATGGGCTATATACCTGATGTTGATAAACTGGCAACAATCAGAAATTTTCCTTCTCCTGCTAATAAAACACAACTCAAAAGTTGTCTGGGCTTATATGGGTATCACCGTGTAAGGACAATAGGCTGACACCGGGGTTGTAGCATCGCCTTAGTGCCTTAAATAACAGTTTACGTTGATGGAAAGTTGTGTGGAATTTTCACAAAATAATTTGAATTTGACCATGTAGCCTACTAGAAACTCAACTTAAATGCTTGAAGGTCGCCACTAGATCTGTTTCTAAACCACAAATCTAGAAATGGTTCTTCTACCAAATTACTTTCATAAAATTTAAAGTTTTATTTTCAAAATCACATTTACTAAAATTTGCATTAAACAGTTGAGAAATTACCAACCAAACCCCTTTTCAGAATTTCAAAGTTCTAGCAGACATTATTCTCGTAGGCTATCACACCAAAGTACCAGTATTCCAGAGATGCTCAAATGTATAAAACACACAATGACGGCAATAGAAGTAAAAAGGATCTTCACAAGGATTACAGTGTAAGTTTTGGAAATGTAACAATTTTTTTTTAGTTGTCAATGATGTCGAAAGCCAAAGACCATAAAATAAATAAATAAATCGTTCCTTCCTCCATGAAATAAATACAAGTCACTGTCATTTGTTCAAAAAGAGGACAGATATTCAGCTCCCAACAGACATAAAATGTCAAGCATGATAAAGGCGGGTTTACACGGTTCGCTTTTCGCAGTCACTAGGGATGAATCACACGCAGTGAAAGGAAAGTGAACTGTTTAAACAGAGAATCATGCAAAGTGATCATCCAAGATGACGGATGAAAGAAGTTGGCTCGGGTTCTACTTTTCGTTCACTTTTGGTCTTTTACTCGGATGAATCATCAAGAGTGACGCATGTAAACAATCAAAATATCGAAGTGAAACCTCCTCCTGGATCGGTCGCAATTGTTTGTTTATGACTGTAGTTGTTTTGAACATATAATTGTTTTTAAATGGAACAAAGAAATATTTCCTTATTTTTAAAATCTTTCCATCACAACCAATGTTTACAGAATCTGAAAGTTATAAAAATAAAAACATTAGTGATAGGGCTACGGAGGACATGATTAAACAATTTAATCTCCCATTTTTGACAATAGAAGACAAGTACAAAATTAAAACTTTACGAGCCAGGTGTTCTGGCGAATTAAATAAAGTTTTAAAACCAGAAAAATGTGTAAATTGTACTTCTATGTGAATGTGTTTCAAAGCTGTTACTAGTTGTAAGAAACCTAAGAGTAGTTTCTAGCTTCAGTATAACCGGAAGACATTTTCTGATTAGTGTCCTGTCTTGTAATTAACGGTAAGCTTTTTGATAGCAATACTTTGTGATTTACACATTCGAAGATGATTTTTAAATGTCATTTTGTCCTGCAATACCCATTCTGCTGCACCGCAGGCTCCAATTTCACGCCTACCAAATTCTCCTTTTTCAGTTAACTTTTTGCACGATGTAACTTTTAATTCCTTAGACAAGGCTTCTGAAAGTTAAATGCACTCCGACACGTACTAGTTTATTTGTCGCCATTTTGAAGTGAACTGAATGGTTCATTTGTGATGATACATGTTAACGAAAAGAGAATTCACTTTTACTTTCACTGCGAGTGATTCGTCCTGAGTGATTGAGAAAAGTAAATCGTGTAAACCCACCTTAATATTAAATTCAGAAAAAATTTAAAGAATTTTTAATTAAATATTCCTACTCTGTCGAAGAATTTATTCCTAGGGTATCTGCCAGTAGTCAATATAGTTGACATAATTTATTTACCGTGTATACTATGACTGTACATCTTCTGGTGTTATTTTGTTATGCAATTGTTTAACTGTAAATTGACAACTTTCCACACACCACAGAGCCAGTCTCTTATATTGGGATCAATGGAAAAATGAATGTATCGATTCTATAGCCCAAGATCTTGGTTATTCACAGTCTCATCGTTCGATGGAGGGAGATGACAGCCTCCCTCTCCATATATTCCACTGGGCATAGTGGAATGTATACCAGTATATAAATTTGTATCTATGACAAACTGACAGTAGCGCGTAGATAGTCATGGACTGATTTAGGAAAATATATACGGCAAAAAAATTGTGCTGCTGATTGAAAGCATTTTTTGCGTCACTACGTGACGTGAAATTTTCATGGACGCAGCTTTAATTTAATTTTAATTTAATCTAATTGCAATGGAGCACAGGCTCCGGTGGCAATTTCCCCACACACCCATCTTCCCCCTATCATGCACCTACCTACATTTGCCCTCTACAAATTTTATCTTTAAATTCTTTCAAAGTTTTGGGGTAAATTATTCATCATTTCTCTTGGTAACTCATTCCAATCCCTGACACCCTTACCTAAAAAAGAGAATCTTCCCACACCCTAGTGCCTGAAATCGAGTGCCAGCTTTTGGTCATGGTCATCTTTTCCCTTCCATGCACTACTTTTCATACCTGTTGCAATATCTTTCCATGCCTCATCGCCAGTATATGCACTGTACACTCCCATGACCCTCCTCATCCTCCTCCTGTCTTGCAATGAATCCCATTACAGCTCCTTTATCATATCCGTCACTGATTGCATTCTGCGATAATTTCCAGAAACAAATCTAGCAGCCCTTTTTTGCACCCTCTCCAGCTCCTGTATTTGATATGTAAAATGAGGGACCCATACTACACTACCATATTCGAGCAATGGTCTGACCAAAGTTTTATAACCCAATTCCTTGACTTCTCTCGTACATCCCCTCATCACTCTCTCCAACAAATGCAGAACTTTGAAACCTATTCCTACCACCTGTCCTATGTGTCCTGCCCAGTTAAGCTTGTTATCAAAAGTAATGCCAAGATACTTACATTTCAAGTCTTCAGCAAGCAATTCTTTCCCCACCTTATATTCATAATTAACCTTTTGTTTTTTATTTGTGTATCTAATAAGTTGACTCTTCTTTGCATCTATCTTCATTCCATGTTTACCAACCCAATTAGATATCTTGTCCAGATCACCCTGCAACTGTTTACAATCCTCTATAGTTTTGATTCTTTTATACAGCATTATGTCATCTGCAAACAATCTACTTTCAGATAGTAAACAATCAACACAATTATTCATTACAATAATGAATAGCAATGGTCCCAATACGCTACCCTGCGGCACACCCATTTTTACGTCCACTTCTTTTGATACTGCATTTCCTACCATAACTTTCTGTTTTCTACCTTTTAAAAATTCTTCTACCCAGCAAATCACTTTCTCATCCACTCCAATGGTTTTAACCTTATTTACTACCATTTTATGGCTTACTCTGTCGAACGCCTTAGACAGATCTAGTGCTACACTATCAATTTGACCTCCCTTGTCCATTTCATCTGAAATATCTTGCATATATCCCACCAACTGAGATTCACATGAATATCCTTGCCTGAAACCATGTTGCCTGCTTGAAAACCACTTACGTTCCTCACATATATTTCTGATGTGGTTGCATATCAATCTTTCCATTAATTTACCTACCACTGAAGTCAAACTGATTGGCCTGTAATTCTCACCTCTATTTCTCACCCCTCCCTTATGTACCGGTACTAGTATTGCACTTTTCCAGTCCTGTGGTAAGCAGCTAGTGCCTAGACTCAATTTAAATAATATTTCAAGATAAGGTACAATATCACATCCGGCTATCTTTAAGATATCTGTAGTAATATTATCTTCACCAGCCCCTTTATTTTTTTCAGTTTTCTTATTTCCTTCATGATTTCCCACGTTGAATATCAAATTTTTTACTATCGTCATTTCTAATTGTGTTGTTAAGCTCGTTCTCGGAATTAGACCCTCCTGTTTCTGATTCATTGTCCCTAATGCTTTCACTGAACCAGTTACTTAAAATCTCTGCCTTTTTCAAATCGTCAGTAACTTCTTCTCCATTCTTATCTATAAGTGTCTCTATACCCTCCCTTCCCCGCAGTTTCCTGATATAGCCATAGAAATTTCTAGATGCATCAGTCAATGGTCCTCCTGCACTGACAATACTCTTCATAAAACCATCTTTAGCCATTTTCTTTGCTGTTATTAAGTCCTTGTTTAGTTGTTTTAAATATTCCCTACTACCCTGCTGTCTCAACTTTGTTATGTTCTTTTCTTATCAACCTCTTTAACCTCCTCACTTCCCTATTATAGTACATAGGTTCTTTACTTCTCTTTATTTTCTGCCTTGGAATAAATTTTTCTTCTCCCTTTTTTATTATCTCCTTGAACTCTTCCCATCTTGACTCTACTGTACCTGAGCCTTCCTTCCATTCATGGGCGCCGGAGGGGGGTGGCAGGGATGGCGATTCTTTACGAAAAAGATCGATTCTTGAATCGATTCGAATCGCAGTATGGAAAATCGATTCGCAAAAAAATCGAGGTCTGAAAGATCGATTTTCTAAAAATCGATCTTTTTCGTTTTGCTTTTTGAGTAAGTAGTTTCAATATGAATCCAAAATTATTGATCTTTTATCATTTTTAAACTATTTAAAGTTTTTTTATAACTAAATCAAAGTATAAGTTATACAAAAAGACATTTATTTTACAAATTTATCGGTTAAATAAAACAGTTTTGAAATGATAATTTACAGTTCCCAGTACTTAATGTCCAAGCTTTTCAAGAACAACAGTCTGTCCAGTCTACTAGGATCCAAGCGATTCCGTTCATCACTTGCGATGTTGCCGGCAATCGAAAAAAGGCGCTCGCAAGGTACTGATGACCCAACGATACACATATACTTCATGGCTGTTGAGTAAACATGATGATAAATTGAATTTTTTTGTTCTTGCCAGTAAAGAATAGGATCATTCTTGAGGTGCACAACTGGTTGCGATAAATAATGTTTAAATTCTTCGTTTAAACCTTGTCTTTCTTGTGCATGTGCATTACACGTAGAGAGTTGTTTTTTCACAAGTAACTTATGGAAATTCCTTTTTCTTTATCATTATCTTCTGCTTCTTCCTCATCACAACTTTTTTCTTGTGGGAGTTGTTGCTGCGATTTTAAATCTAGAATTAAAGTATTTATTTTATCTATAGCTCGAGAACATGCTATTTTGTCAGCAAAATGATTTTTTTTTTTTTTAAATCTGGGATCTAAAATTGTCGCAGCTGCTAACAAATGAACTTGTCGACATGTCCAAATCTCTTTTTCAAGCCTTCAATAATTAAAGTTCTTTTTTTAGCACCGACATCAGTTGAGGTATTCATTGCGTTATATGTTTCAGTCAGACAAGATACGATTGGTATAATTTTACTGGCTGTAACATAATCTTCTCCTCTATTTCTTTTGTTATTGTTTCTAACGGTCTCAATTTATTTATTAGATCTTTTATGAACTCTAACTGCTTTGCAGTTAGCATTGTCGGTGCTTTTGGGTACTTTAGTAGTATTGGCGCAATTATTTCGGATAACTCAACAAATCGTTCCAGTTGGTAAAAAACAGAATTCCATCTGGCACATACAGATTGAATTAGCGCCAAAGGCTTTGCTTTGTATTCCTGAGCTTTCTTCAGAGAGTCAGCAGCATCTATATTATGCTTAAAATACGTAGTAATATCTTTCACAGCTGTCAGCAAATTTTTGGCTTCTTCCAAACCACCCTTACTTTCAAATGGTTTTGATGCTACTAAATTCAAGGGGTGAGCAAAGCATGGCATGTGTTTATTTTTCCATATACATTTGTTACAGCTTTCACAATGTTTGCCCCATTATCAGTGATAAATGCTATCACTTTGTTAGTTGTGATATTCCATTTTTCGGTCATTTTATTAATTACTTCGGCTAAATAATCAGCATTGTGAGGTTCTGTTAAAGCAGATACGCCGAAAATTATGCTCATTAATTTATTTTCATGTATACAATGACCAGTTAAGTCCATGTAGCTTTGGCTATTATGCGGGTCGGTCCAGACATCTGCAGTTAAACATAATGCTTCTACGGATTGTACTTTTTGTTTGAATTGTGCTGAAAGGACGTCATATTTATCGTCAATCATTTGCGTAATTGTTTTTCTAGTTGGAATTTTATATAGTGGTGCCACTACTTCATCAAATAATTGAAATCCTGCTTTTTCCACAGTATTCAGCGGCAAACCATCCTTTGCTATCATGAAGACTATTGCATTGTTTATTTGTCCACGCTTACAACCATTATCTAAAAATAAAAAATCAATATGATAATTGTATGTACTGTATGCTCCTCAACTTCAGATTAATAAATTCAAAGATTCCAGTTTCATATCTTACCTCCAAATGCTTTTATGTTTGTTAAGCAAGAAGTCAATGTTTGCTGTTTGAAGACTGATACAGATGCAGTAGAAGAAGCCACACTTTCAGTATCCGAATTATCAACATTTCGAAGATATGCAACGTTGTATGTCTTATCGTTATCAACAGCCTAAAGAAACAGAAAAATGCTATTAAAGAACATTCCTATTTCTTAAAACTCGCGTAGGGAAACGAAAAATGTCATTAAGACATCGACTGACTCGTACATTTCCATCACCATTTCGTGCAATACCACCACTATCACTCTTCTCTTTTTGACTTAATGTCTTGATGGTTGGATGACGTCTTAACAGATGATTTCGCAAATTTGTCGTGTTCCCTTTAGTTTTCACTTCCAGGTGACAATATTTACAAACTCCCCTAAATCTGTTTTTATGAAATGATTCCATAGATCGCTTTTACGCGACATCCTGAAAAAATATATCGACAATCTATTTGTAGAAAAATAACGGGCTAGACACTTCACTATTTTGCATGTAAATGAAGGACATATTTTTTGGTTATGTAGATGAATAAACATAAAGCAATAGAAATCAATTAAGAATTACACATACGCATCTAATATTTACTAGTACAGTGAATAAACTAATACAAACGACTTGCATGATTGAATCTGGCGATAGCGATTAGCATAACAATTAACAAACTTAAATAGATAGCATTAAAGTAGATAACAAACAGCGATTACTTACCCTCAAACACTTATTATTCTATAAGAGCACTACAAAAAATCATTATTTATTTCTCTATACGCAGAACACACCAAATTCAGTCACTCAAGACTTAAACAAATGATGCAATGTCAATGTCAACAAATACAACAAAGCAGAGAGTAAAAACATATTATTTCGTTCTCAGATCGCCATGCCTAGAAAGGCGCACGCTTGTATTTTGTAAACAATTGAAATTTTAATTGTTGTTTCAGTATGCGTGTTCACATTATTGTAATATTGGCGCCGACATCAATAGATATCTACGCAAAAAACGTAATAAATTAATTATTTTGTTAATAAACTTTATAATTAAAATAATAGCTTTAGGTATATTGCTTATGTCTAGTGCATTTACATGTTTTTTGTTTTATCAATACACTTATTTATATCTTTAAACGAGCAATTCTTGTATATGTATATTTCGGATCTTCGTATTTAGATAACGTTCTGTTTTTTAAGTTTATCTAAATAAGTGTCTTCCCTACAAGAATGCGATTTTACAAAAGATGAACAATTTTTTCACTTGGATCTTGAAAACGGCTCTAACGCCATTTCGTAGACGATTGAGGTACCAGAAAAGACTACTAATAGTTTCTCTTTAATTTGAATCAATATTTATACGAACAGTTCTTGTATACTAGCTGACCCGTGGAAATACTAGTAGCGTTGCATGTTTAACTGTAAAACATTTTAAAAGGAAGATTAAAAAGAAACTTCTTTGAAACTCATATTATCAGTTATAACGTAAAAAGTGGTTTTCATTAAATACTACCAACTTAATTGTAAAACATTAAACTAGAGGTGGTGGTCGTCGAGGAAGAGATCGCGAGTCTCGATTTTCAAGGGTGAAATATCGATTCACTAGATCGATCCAGTACTAATAATCGATTTAAAAAATCGATTTTCTTGTTCGAAAAAATCGATTCTTCGATTAATCGATCTCAGATCGCCATCCCTAGGGCTGCAAGGGGGTGCACTTGCACCCCCCTGATATGAAAGAAAATACACAAAAGAGATTAAGAAATAACAAAATTATTATTAAATTCGCTGTTTGAATAGTAACTTAAGACGCCTAGGTTGTTGTCCAAATTTGTTCAACACCTTGTCAGTAAATTCCGCATCCTTAGTTAATAAGTGTTATATATAACGTATATAAAAAGAAACAGATGCACCCCCCTTAAAGTAATCCTGTCGGCGCCCATGCTTCCATTTGCTGAATTGTTCTCTAAAATATCTCTTCAAATTTGAAACCTGTGCCTTTTTTATAATTGTACCTATTTCCCCCTTCAATTTTGGCTTGCTGGTTTACTGAATCCTCTAATATCCATCAGAACTGCTTCATGATCTACTTATTCCTTCAAATGTTCAACGAAAAATACACCTTTTGGTGTCTCAAGACCAAATGTGAAAATGCGCTCTAACCAACAAATAAACAGTAATTTGAATACCCTGACTCTATCGCAAATACATATCTGCAATATCCACTTACGAAAGAAAATATCAGATCAATAAATCTAAAATACGCAAACCAATAAATACCGTAGATCCGTAAACATGATTGTCTCTGGTGTTAGTTACTGAGTGGAGTTCGTGTGTGGAGTAGGTTATTGGTAATTTTTGTGAAGGCTTATTTGGTTTCAGTCATAAGAATGATATAATGATGAATATGTTAACAGCGCTTTTTTTACTGTTCCTTGTTGCTGAGTGTGTATCACAGAAAATACACGTTACAACGCAAGTGTTTGTGATGCCTATAGAACCATCTTTATTCAACTGGAGTTTGAATGGTCAGATTTATAGACAAGTTTATTTTGTTTTTGTTTTTTATGAGTTACTACGATTGTTAATGTAACAATTATTCATTTCAGATGGTTCCCATCATTACACGTACCGACCGTCACTCACTAACGCCCCCGATCTACCTAGCTGGATGCATTATACACACAGTAAAGGCAAGGAGAAAGGTTTTCTGTATGGTGTTCCACCATCAAATCAAGACGATTTGGAGGTAATGTGTAATATAGAAGTAAATTCACGTTTAATTTGATATTAGAGCTGTTAAGTTACTTGTAAACTGCCAAACTACTATGGGCTGTATAGCAAAAAGCAGAGAAGCAGCCCTTGTTTTTCCTCTTTCTTGTTTATCACCCTTCCTCCTGAGTTTGGGTTTTACATAGCTCGCGATACTGCTAGAACAACTTTACGCTGCGCCATGTTGTGACGTCATAATATTACGATAATCAATCGCAAGATATATTATTTTCAGCAGTAATTACGTAGGAATGTACGTTGGACGGGATTACTGGAGATCGCGATTCCACCAGGAGTTGTCATCATAATACTGCAGTGGTCAAATGCAAGACTCCACTATAAATTCTTCCCTAAGTACATTTAACGGTTTCATGCTGGTCCAGGCTGTATTACAACGGAATTACTGCTTGATAATAATACGTCTTGTGACTGACTACATCAGTATTCCAACGATATTACTATATGTTGTTGTAGCGGAATCGCGATCTCTAGTAGACCCCGTTGGACTACCATGGCACTGCTAAAATTACTTTCCGAAATAATTGTAGCTATGTTATGCTCCTGTGTCATTCTGGTCTAGGATGAAGTACAATCCAATTATTTCTTTAAAATAATTGACCAACACAGTATTATGACATCATTACCTCAAGTAGTGAAATGATAGCTTTAAGTATGGATCACAATACCACTGCAACAATTATACGAAAAAAAAAACATTTCTTGCCACTGCTATGTATGACACATTTCAGCCTAGTCACAGCTGCTTGCTTAAATGGTATTTTGTAACTTCAGGTACACTATTAAGAATTAAATGGATGGATTAAATTCCATAACACAATACTAATACCGATTTTCATTTTTTGAATGAACTACATACTGCCAAAAATAAATAAATAAGAATGCTGGTTTTTTCCTATGAAGATTTATTAAATCAGGATTACTGGGGCCGCAAGGAATTGGTGTCTTAATACTGCAGTGTTCAAACACAAGACACTACTAGAAATACTTTCCAAAGTGCATTCAACAGTGTCATGTTAATCCA
Source organism: Vandiemenella viatica (assembly GCA_031002005.1). Taxonomy (NCBI): domain Eukaryota; kingdom Metazoa; phylum Arthropoda; class Insecta; order Orthoptera; family Morabidae; genus Vandiemenella; species Vandiemenella viatica. The sequence continues at coordinate 203,632,577 of CM061920.1, forward strand.
AGGTGGGGATTACTGGAGATCGCGATTCCGCCAGGAGTTGTCATCAAAATACTGCAGTGGTCAAACGCAAGTCTCCACTATAAATTATTCCCCAAGTACATTTAACGGTTTCATACTGGTCCAGGCTGTATTACAACATAATTTGTGCTTGAAAATAATGGTCCAGGCTGTATTACAACGGAATTACTGCTTGATAATAATGCATCTTGCGACTGATTACATCAGTATTCCAACGATATTACTATATGTTGTTGTATCGGAATCGCGATCTCCAGTAGACCCCCAAGGTGTATTACAACCTAAATTCTTATTGAAAATGATGGTCCAGGCTGTATTACAATGGTTGACAATAATATGTCTTGCGATTGACTATAGCACTTTTATGACGTCCATTAGTGAATGTTGTAGCGGAATTGTGATCTACAGTAGACCCAATAAATCTCCTAAAGAAATTGTATAGTTAAGGTGAAAAATATAGATTAATTTTATATCACATTACCTGAAATTACAGAATACTGTTTAAATAATCAATTGTGGTTAAGGCCAATGCAGGTTGGACTCAAAAGGTAAAAATTAAGTTGTACAGTTATATTGCATTAGTTTTCATTTTAATATTTGCCAATTCTTTTCTGTCAAGTTGTGTAACGTGTTTTTCATTTTCTAAGAATTAGGGTTTTTAGCAGATGATATGAAATAAATAGGTATTTATTATGGCAGTTGATAAAATATATTATAATTTTTTAAGGGACACACTATTTGTTTGGCATGAGGAAACCCATATTTTCTGTATGGATGGCACTAGCGAC
>CM061920.1:203634382-203656114 GCA_031002005.1 Vandiemenella viatica
AAATAAAAATTATTCGCCTCAATATACTGTAGGTGCAAATCAACCTTACCTGCCACCTAGTAAGTTTGATGAGTGGTGAGTCTACTTTTTATTACTTTCCGGAAGCGGCTGAGGCGACTTCAATGAAACTTTGTATACATGTTTCTCACTAGGCGACTACAGATTCTACAGGTGATAGAATCAATCCCCGACAATGCAGGGTACTATGCTAGCAATCTGTAGGTAAAATAAGGAATGTTTCATTTTGATGTGAAGCTGGAAAGGTGAGAAAATAAAGATAAAAATTTTCCCAAATTAATAAACACTATTTGTTGAACACGACTCACACATTGGCGTCATTTTATATGTGATATAATTGGTTTAAGAGGGAGATCGGTGCTTTCACGCCATACTTAAACTAAGCTACTGACAATATCCAACATTTCTTTTAAGATTTGTCTGTTGAATTAACAGGATAAATCTTAATTTGGGGGTACAGATAGTGATCATAATAAGAAATGAGTAAATTGCCACCAGTGTGTACATTCCATCTCAATTAAATTAAATCGCTAGAGCCATTCTGAGATCATCTTGTTTACCTTCTCATAAATAGCTTTTAAAGATAAATTCTATTATTATGTTCAGTAGAAATCTTAATACTAATCAGGGATTAATTGATGGTGCAAGATTAGTGGTAATTCATGTAGGCGAGTACATCATCAGTGCAAAAATTCATTCACTGCGATAGAACTATGCACATACCTCGTATTAGCTTCGTACTTCCTGATCCAACCGTGCCTTTCAAATCATAAAAAAAAAATTCACAATAATGGTTACCTTCACGATGGACAGTAATAAAGCACAAAGTCAGACACTTCAAAGCGCAGGATTGTAGTCAACAGAATCTATTTTTCGTATGGACAATTGTACGTTGTATTTCAGGCGTTCATAGATTTAATTAATATTTATGTTTGTGTTTTCTGAGTGGAAATTTATCAGATGTGGGGTACCTCATGGTTCTATATTGGGGCCACTATTGTTTTTAATATATATAAATGATCTACCCTGTGTTCATTCAAATTTCTCCAATTTGCAAATGACACAAACATAGGAATTAAAAATACTCCAGATTCATCTACAGAATATATTTCAAATTATGTCTTTGAATTGATTAATAAATGGTTTACAGCTAATGGCTTGTCTTTGATAAAACTCAATATATGCATTTCATTACATCGCACAGATTAACAACAGATATAGACATAAAATTTGCAGGCCAGTCCATTCAAGAGGTAGAAAGTGTGAAATTTCTAGGTTTGTTTATTGATCACAATTTAAATTGGAAAGTACATGTTTCTGACTTATTAAAGCGATTGGGTGCAGCCATATTTGAAATTCGTACAATTTCAGCTACAGGTGATCTCCGTATGAAGAAGCTAGTTTATTCTGCTTATTTTCGCTCCTTATTGTCATATGGAATAATATTCTGGGGCAATTCTACCCATAGAGACAGTGTTCAGAACCCAAAAGCGTGTAATAAGAATTATGTGTGGGGTTAGCAATAGAACTTCATGTAGAGAGCTGTTCAAGAAGTTAGGGATTTTAATATTGGCATCTGAGTATATATACACATTAATGTCCTTTGTTGTCACAAATTATACTTTGTTTGAAACAAAATACACAATTATGGCACTAGAAGTAAAAATTATTTCACAAGAATTACAAGTCTTTGTCATTTGTTCAAAAAGGGGCCCGATATTAAGGGATATATATCTTCAAAAAGCTCCCAACACACATTAAATGCCTAGCAGATGATAAGAATAAATTCAGGAAAAAATTGAAAGAATTTTTAATTGACAACTCCTTCTACTCTGTCGAAGAATTTATTTCTAAGGTATCTAAAAAATAACAGCCAGTAGCTTGTGTAAATGTAGTTTACATAATTAATTTACCAGGTATGCTATGACTGTGTATCTTGTGGTGTATGTATTATTTCGTTATGGAATAGGCTATTTGACAATATTAAAAAAATATTATAAATTGAACTCATTCTCATAGATTAATGCTTCAGGAAGCTAATTCTACCAATTTTGAAAAGAAAAGTGGATTATTTTTAATAAAAAAGCGAAATAAAAATTATACTTTTCTTACCTCTGGTCACGTGACAGAAGACGCTCTAGGATTGGTGGTCGCTTGAGTGACGTCACACGTCTGTAAACGCTGCTGCTAGGAATGGAGCGTTTCCTATTATCCAAGTTTTCAACTATTTTTATTGTTTGTTGTTGGTCATTTCTTGTTATTAATGAATTTCATTTTGAATACAAAATCGAGTACATTATGTAAAAGCCTACAACGGAAAAATAACTAAAATAGACGCCTTATTTGTGGGGCTGGCTATAGAAAAAAAACCTGACTTTTATTCTACTGAGCTTAAAAATGTAACAGCTTCTATTTGAGACTCATTTATATTTAAATTGAAAGTTAGAGATTGATTGTTTTGCGTTAGCAAACCATACGTCGAAAAATTCTCTTTCAAATAAATATAGTAAGAGATCGGAATAATGTGGTATAATGAACTAAAACTCAACATGAAATTGGCTCAGTAGTTTTTTTTTTAAATTAAAAATAATCTCGTTCTGTTTTAATGATGCTATTGTATCACGGAAAAATCATGCGTAAACTTACCTTGAAGCTCGCCAAAAGCAATAGCAACACACAAATCACTACAAACACGCAGAAATACAGCGTAATCATCGACCAAACTCAATGGATTAGCGCGGCTGACTGAAGCGCTTGTTCGGTGGATCACAGGAAGCCCATTGTTCAAACTATTTTTTCTATTGTTAGGCGTGAATTCGTTGAAAATAAACCTTTGTTCCGAGTAGTATGGTTCATCTACTTTGAATATAAATAACTATTTTGCCTGCGTAGACAATTATCAAAACTGACTTTTGTCCCTCTAGATTTAGAAAATATCACACTGTGCGGCGTCCTCCCGGATGCGAGGCCAGAGCGCTAACCTCTCACTCACCACGCTCGGAACAACTGGATGTTGTGGGCCATTTTTCTTAATTTCAGATTAAAGATTATGGATGGATAATATTTTTTTGTCAATAACACTGAATTTGTTTGTTTATTCATTTACCTACCTCGTTTCACTTCATCTCACAGTACCTGGGTGACCGATCTACGCTCGGTATCTTTCGATTTCTGTTCAATATCCAAGATTTCGAATAAAGTTTGATTAAAGTGAAAGGCTTGAAGGCTTCCTAGGCGTTTTGAGGTGCACAGTTCACCAAAGAGAAGCTTAACTAACATCAGTAGGCGTACTGGTACCTGAAACTTCTACGTAATGAGGTTAGAGCCGTTTTCGAGAAAACAAATACAAATGTGATCCTTTCTTTTTTTTTTTTTCTTTTTTTTTTAAAATCGTGTTAAAAACTTGAAAAGCAAAACGTTATCTACATGTGAAATTTCATCCAAATCGCTAGATCCATTTGCGAGACCGCCTCACATATTACTTTAAAAAAACTGCTATTATTATGTAAAATAGAAATCTTAATGCCAGTTTGATAGGCCCTATTAATTAATGGTGCGAGATTTGTGGTATTTCAGAGGATTCTACGATAACCCTTGATGATGGATTCTTATGTAACTCGACGAGAAAAATTGAAAGTAAAAAATATTTTTTATATATATCTCTCGCTTAGTTTCGAGATATCGTATCTCAAAATTTACGCGGTTGGTTGAAATGCTACCTGAACAAGAAGACATATTTCGCCATAGCCAAGTTTGATGGTGAATTCGTATGAAACTCGTCGAGACAAATCGAAAAAAAGGAATTTTTCTGATATCTCGCTTAGTTCTCGGGATATTATATCTCAAAAGTGAAGAGGTTAGGATTAGCTCCAGCCTGGACCAGAAAAAAAATCCACCAAAATTACCATGTCTATATGGTGGAAATGTAATTTCAATGTATTATTTTGTACCTAGTGGTTGTTGTTAGGTTGAAATACAGCCTGGACCAGAAGAAACGTCACCAAAAGCACAAGGAACTATACCTATAAATGATTTTTGACATGCTATATCTCGAAAACCAAGAACATTTATTCTTTATTTTCGATATGTTTCATCGAGTTCTATAAGAATTCATCATCGGGTTGTGACGTTAATAGAACATCATCTGTGCTAAATTTATTCACTCTGATAAAACTATGCTCATACATGGCAGTAATCTCACATCTTCTGATCAGCATTTCAAAATGCTAATAAAACAATTCCCATAAGAAGTAACCTTCGTTATAAACATTAATAAAGCACAAGGTCAGACGATTCAAAAGGCAAGATTCTATTTATCAGAACCCTTTTTTTCGTATGTACACTCGCACGCGGCTTTTTACTTTATTATCAAACTCTACTCGAAATCTTGTACATTGAACAGAAATCGAAAGATGTTTTATAATTAAGGAGGTAGTATTTAATGACTAACTAACAACCACTTTTTACGGTCAAAAAGTAAACGATGATTACTTTATAAAGAAGTTTCTGATAAAACCATTGATAAATTTTTAATTATCTTCCTTTTTAAATGTTTTACAATTAAACTTGCAGTGTTAATATTTCCACGGGTCAGCCAGTATACAAGAACTGTTCGTTTAATTATTCTTTGAAATCAAAGAAAATCAATTTGTAGGCTTTCTGGTACCTGAATTGTCTACGAGATGGCGCTAGTGCCGTTTTCGATATACGGAGTGACAAAATTGTTCGTATTTTGTAAACTCGCTTTTTTGTAGGGAAGAAAACTATTTAGGTAATCTTAAAAGTCAAAACGTTATCTAAATACCAAATTTCATCCAAATCATCACAGCCGTTTCCGAGATCCGAAATATATATATATATACAAGAATTGCTCGTTTAAAGATATAAGATGAAGAAACTGTGAAGTGTTCACTATCAACATAAAGAGAAGCAATTAAGAAGTTGTGTCAGGATAGCTGCGTGATTGAAGAGTGGTAATGGAATTCAGATCGTCCTACGTGCGAAGAACCTTGGTTGGGATAATATTTTTTGTGTGAATTTTTTTCGGTATTTGTTTGCTGTTTTTGCACTACCATGTTTTTATTCGAAGAATTTATAATAGTTGCTAAGCGTCATGCAAGTGTTTGAAACAAATTGCTACCATACATGGAAAGTTTTTATTTTTAAACTTACCAGAGAGAGAATATCATGCAAAAAATACAGGTGCACTGCCGTGAACAATGGGATTTATTTTAGAAGTGACATCACATGTAGAAATTTCATGCTAATCTTGCAACAGTTCCGGAACTCTTTGTGTCTTCGTTGGAATTTTTACGTGACGATACAACTGTAGGTTACATTCCTGACATAACTGCGTCTATTAGGCGATATTTACTCTTAATGTGCAAGTCATTTTCATTTTTTTTAACTTTTTTTTGGTGTGCAAGTAACGTCCAATTTTCTTTTTGAAATCTTCTTTGGTTGTTTCAAATGGTTTTAATTCGCTTGTTATCCAAAAATTTGTGAAGCCTTCAGAAAAAAGAAAAGAAAAATTAAATTGATTTTCTGGTGGATTTTCGAGAAAAAATTATTATGCAATGCAACCAACAGCAACTAGTATCCAAAGAAAATGACAAAAGAAAACCAACTGAAAATATTCCGAAGCGAGGATCGAACCTCAGGACCAACCCTAATAATTCTCGCCTTAAACAACGTATTACATTTACTCTACGAAATTGCGGTGTAAATGAGATTCACAGAAAATCGTAAGTGACTTCGTTGCAATATCAAATTGAAGTTGTTACATTTTTAAGCTCCACAGAATAAAACTCAGTGGTTGTTTCTATAGCTAGGCCCACGAATAAGACGTCTACTTTCAATATTTTTCAGCTGTAGGCTTTTCCAAATTGTTTTCGATTTCATATTCAAAACGAACCTTCATTAATAACAATAAATAACCAGCAACAAACAATAAAAAATAGATGAAAACTTGGGTAATAGGAAACGATCTATTCCCAGCGGCAGCGTTTACAGACGAGTGACGTCACTACCGTCATTGCACGCGCCAGGCAGTGAATGAGCGTTTTGGCGGGCTTTTAAATTCTTTAAATTTTAACTTTGAATTTTTCGCAAAATAATGCACTTTTGTCAAAAAATCTGTTCACTCGGTGAATAAGGTGTACCAATAAACAATTTAAAACCAATTTCAAGAAGTAGTCAAATACCCTTTTTTTCATGTACCATGTATGCTATGACTATACATCTTCTGGTGTATGTATTGATTTGTTATGGAATTGTTTAATGTATCATGTATGCTATGACTGTACATCTACTGGTGTACTTATTATTTTGTTATGCAACTATTTATCTGTAAATTGACAACTTTCCACATCCCACAGAGCCAGTCTCTTATATTGGGATCAACGGAAAATGAATGTATTGTATTGTATTTTATAAAGAGACATATGGTAAAAAAGTAAACAATAACATTATAACCGTTAAAATTGCTTTGAAAGAAGTTATATAAAGTAAAGAAGTTTTAAAAAATCACATTTTTCCAAAACTAATATTTATTTTCTAAATATCTACTATTTAAATGTTTTAGAAATGAACAAGTAGTATTTATTGATAACGACTTTTTACAATAACACCGATATTTCTTACTACTCTTCAAAACAAAATACCTTTCATTAATTAATATACTTGTATTTACTTATTTTTTTGAAAAAATATACTAGTATTTTCTTTCTCCCACATTATTGTATTACCTTTCGATGACTGACCACCATTCTGTGCGAAGTGTTCACCTGGATCAACTAGTATACAAGAACTGTTGATTTAAAGATATAAGATTTCCTTCTTGTAACCAAAGAGAAACTAACTATCAGTAGGCTTTCTGCTATTTGAAACGTCTACGAGATGGCGTTAGGCCATTTTCGACATTGTTTGTATTTAGTAAAATGGCGCTTTTGCCGGGAAGACACCTATTTAGATATTCTTATCAAATAAAACGTTATGTAAATATAAAATTTCATACAAATCATTAAAGCCATTTCCGAGATCCAAAATGTAAACAACAATTGCTCGTTTAAAGACGTATGAGCTCGTATTTTGTTTTGCGCTTTGCTATATTTTTTTTTTCTTCAGAACCATGGATTGATACGTTAAATTTGTCTTTATAGACACCACCTAAATAATTCCAAAATATGCCTCCTCCACATTATTGCAGATAAGAATTAGTGGTGCAGCAATATGAATAAAAGTAAATACTGAAAACAAACCTCTACATTTGACTATAGAACAAGAATTTGAATTTTCTTTCAAAACAGTTATAATTAGATAACAATTATTTTGCAGTGATGACAGTTTATAGAGTGGCCGCTGGAAACTTCAATATATTTTGTAATAAACTTGAAACCGTTCTCAAAAATTTATCAGGATCTAAAAGCGAAATTAGTCTCTTTCGTGACTCCAATATATACATATATATATTAATAGAAATTTACAAGGCGGCAGATTCAGTTTTTAACAAGCTTTAAATTTGTTATGTAGAGTACAAAAAGATAGAAGCACCATTATTGATGACATTTTGATAATGGAAAATAAATTAGTAAAGTATGAAACAATTAAAATGGAAAATGATTTGTCGGAATACAGTGCGTAAATAATTAGTTTGAATACATTAGGGGGGAAAAAGTATCATAGAGAAAGGATTTTTTAAAAGTTAGGACACAAAACAACAAAAATATAAATAATGAACTTCTAAATGAGGACTGGATCACTGTGTTTAAAAAGCAGGATTAAATAATAAATTTAATTATTTTCAAGGTTCTTGGGAATTTTGAATAAAAGTAGATATTGTCTCTGCAGAACATCTTCCAGGCATGAAAGATAACTTTATGTAGAAGCTAGAAAGACCAATAATGTGCATCACAAATTGCATTAGAAAACTTATTCCAGAATTTTAACCAATGTAATTAGAGAAGCTAAGCATTTGGCCACAAATAGGTCAGATTACTTTGATTTATATTCAGTCCAAAATTTTACTTCAGTATTTTGTTCGTGCCGTTCAGTAACTTCTCAATTTCCTCAGCCTTTTCTGGAAACAAGACAATGTCACCAGCAAATCGTAGCACACTGATTTTTTCTCCCTGAACACTTATGCCACATGGAAATGTTTCTTTGACTTTATTTATTGCTTCTTCTATATACAAGTTGAATATTAATGGGGGTAGACTACAACCTTGTCTCACATACTTTTTAACTGATGCATTTCTCTCGTGATTCTCTACTTTTATTACAGAAACTTGATTCTTATAATGTTTATGGAGTATTCTTCTATCTCGATACTTTAGATTTGACTTCTTTAAAATTTTGTACATCTTGTCCCACCTAATATTATCAAAAACTATTTCTAAATCAACAAATGCCATAAAAGTATTTTTGTTCTTCTTGATCCGCCCTTCAAGTATTAATCTTTAAGACAGAATTGCATCCCTTGTTCCGCGATTTTTCCTAAACCCAAACTGATCTTCACCTACTATCTCTTCTACTACCCTTTCCATCCTTCTGTGTATTATTCTGGTCAGTAATTTTGAAGCATGTGATGTTAGACTAATGGTGCGATAATTCTCACATTTGTTGGCTTGTGCTTTCTTTGGAAGTGTGAAGATGGTATTTGTATTAAAATCAGTTGGAATTTCCCCCGTTTCATAACTTTTTGATATCAGCTTGAATAATCTTTCGATTCCTTCCTCTCCTTGGGATTTAAGAAGTTCTGCAGGGATCTCATCAATTCCAACTGCCTTATTTGCTTTCAAGTTATTCAGAGCTTTATTTAAATTCTGTCCTCAAAACATCATCACCTGTCATAAATGTCGATATCGTCTTCCTTTTCTATTACACTTTTGTTCAAGTCGTCCCCATCACACAATTTCTCGATGTATTCCCTCCATCGGTTAGCTCTATCATCTGAGCTTAAAAGAGGTTTCCCATCGGCAACTTTAATGTTCACACCTCTTTTCTTCATTTCTCCAAAATTATGTTTGATCTTTCTATATTCAACACCTACTTTATCTACGACCATTTCCTTTTCTACTTATTCACGCTTTTCTTCTAGCAATTTTTCCGTTGCTTTTCTACATTTCCTGTTTATTTCATTTCTAAATTGCCTGTATTGCACTTTTCCTGCTTCATCCTTAGCATGTTTGTACCTTCTCCTCTGATCCATCAGCTCCAAAATTTCTTCTGTGATCCAAGGTTTTCGGGCAGCTTGTTACCTAAAGCCTAATGTTTCTTTACCAACTTTCATTATTTCAGTCTTTAATGCATTCCATTCGATCTCGGTTGAGCTCCATTCAGAGTTAGTTCTTAGACCTAAGTCTACCATTTCTGCAAATTTTTCTCTTGTGCTAGATTGTAGGTTTATTCACTTCCAGTCTGTTCTTTTTATTTTGCTCTCTTATTCGCTTGAATTTCAGCCTTCACTTCATTACTACAAAATTATGGTCAGAGTCTATGTCTGCTTCCGGGTATACTTTACAGTCTAGAACTTGATTCCTGAATCTCTATCCGCCTGTATCCCAAGGACATTACCAGGTGTATTTTCTTCGTGCATGGTTCTTAAACAGTGTATTTGTCACAACTAGCTTATATCTTTCACAAAATTCTAACAACCTGCTTCCTCGCTTTATTTCTTTCTTCTAGACCAAAACTTCCTACAGTATTCCCCTCTTTTCCTTCTCCCACTATTACATTCCAATCACCCATGATTATTAGATTTTCCTCCTCCTTCACATATTGGATTAATTCTTCAATTTCAGGGAATATTTTTTCTATTTCTTCGTCATCTTCCTGTGACGTAGGCATATACACTTGTACTAATGTGGTTGGGACGGGTTTAGTTTCTAACCTTATCAAAATAATCCTGTCACTAAACTGTCATAATATTTCACCCACTTCCCTACTTTCTTATTCATTACAAATCCTACACCAGTGACTCCATTGACAGCTTCTGTGCTAATTATCCTGTGTTCCCCAGAACAGAAATCCTGTGTGTTCTTCCATTTAATCTCATTAATCCCAACAACATCTAACTTAAGTCGTTCCATCTCCCTTTTTAAGGTTTCTAAGCTACCTGCCCTATTCAGACTTCTAACATTCCACGCTCTGACTCGTAGAATGTTTCTATCCATTCTGATGACTCCTCCCTGAGCAGTCTCCACCCGGAGATCCGATTGGGGGACTATTTTACCTCCTGAATATTTTACCCAGGAAGAAGCCATCATGATATATGTAATGTGATAGGACTACATGTCCTCGGGTACCCTTTGGGTCTTTAATGCAGTGGTTTCTTGTTGCCTTCTGCATCCCCATGCCGTTGATTATTTCTGATTTATCCGGCCTTAGGGGCAGTTTCCAACCCCATGGGCAAGAGGGTGCCCTGAACCGCTACCCGCTCTTCCGCCCTCCTTTAGGAGGCCATTGACAAGCAGTGGGTGACTCATACCGGGAATCTTTCAGTATCCAGAGCCTCGTCTGTGCAAACAGGTAGCACCACGTGAAGGAGAGTTTGAAATTTTGTTGGAAAAGGCTAGTATAGTCTCTCTCAAACCCTTACTTCATGAGATTACAATGAGGTTTAACAGATATGTTTATTTCCAGTACCTGTAGATTGTACAGAATTTAATCATATCAAATGTTAAACTATTTTAACAACAGGCATTTTATTACATGTGAATTCCATAAGGAGTATTTTAAATATATATACTATGTGAAACTAATTACATAACTTTTTTATTTATATTAATAATACATTGGAATTCTCTTTTGGAATATAAGACCTTATTAAAGAGGTAGTTATTACTTTGCTTTTATATTCTGAGTGCTTATCAACTTTATTTCCTTTGGGACTTTGTTGTACAATGTTACCCTCATTTAGAATTCATCTTGTTCTGCGTTTTGTTTATTTACTCTCTTTCGGGAATAAGTGTATTTTACTGTTGTATGGTTGTTGTGAATGTTGCGGTTGTTTATAATTTTATATGGACTGTTTGCCACCAGGAGTATAACTTTAAAAATGTAAAACTCACAGAGTGTTAATATTTTAGTTTGCTGAAAAGTAGGCCTACGTGAATCCGTCTGTACCATTCAAAATATAAATCTAAATAGCCCCCTTTTTGAACTTAAATATGCAGTAACAGAAGACCAAACTAATGTGTTTTGGTTCTATCTTGATGAATAATTTACCAGAAACGCGGAAAGAATATAATGTTGAAATTTGCATAAGGCAAAATAAGCGGGTACAGGAAAGGAGAAAAATGGGCGTGTTAGGAAATCGTCAACGTAGTACGCGCTTCATCACAATTAAATTAAATCTCCTAAACAACAGAGAGGATGATATCACTTTACAAACTATTTTGCAAAGTTGTTAAAAATGACACAGAATAAATTCAGTCTTTTTGAGTTTTTTTTTTTTAATCTAAATATAAACTCTCATATGAAGAATAATTTTTTTAAAAAAATCTTGATCTCTCAGGGATAAGCAAAGTTCGAGAGTAGAGGAAACTCCGTAGAATTGTTTAATTGTAACTAACGATTACCATCCTGTTTCTAAATTTAACATTAAGAGAAACTATAAAATTTAGATCATGATACCGATAATTGATTTTTAAGACATAAAAGATAAAATCACGAAGATAATTACTCATAAATTTATATCGATTGCATTATTCTGCTTTCTTTATTACTGTACTAGATTTTTTTTTACAGTTCTTCAGTGAGAGAGGAGAACTTGAAATCAATAACTGATACCAAAATAACTTAGCCACTGGATGTGACCTGTTATAATCCTCAGATTATTTTAAGCTAGCTTCCCCTTTAATCAGCCTTCCAATTTTGATCTTTATTATGGACCTTCTGCAATGCCATGTTGATATCAACGTTATTTAGTCATTTATTGATTGAAGTAATTGGCAGAAATGAAAATTCCACTGACAAGCTACTCACTAAGCGTGCTCATCAATCGATATCTTCCCATCTTATCCGTTTCGGTTTTGTTAATGTTTTCAAGTGTCGTTTGACGTCTGTGTCAGGAGGCGGGGCTTGATCTGTTTTTCTATTCAACTGTTATGATTAATGCTGAAAAACAATGCTTCAAATTAATGTAAAAATCAATAATGAGTTTAAAAAAGCTAATTTTCAAAAGTACACGATGGAAACTTGCCATTTTCAAGTAAGGGGGGAGTTACTGGATAAAATGTTGTTCTGGCGCCGTTAGCAGAAGATATGGCGGGGAAACCAACACCTACGTTATTGGTGACGGCCAATGTTGGCTCGATTTTTGAAGATGTGAGTATAAATTTTAATTCGTAGTGGCTTCGTGTCTAATATTGGCTGTATTATCTCTAGCAGATTGTATAATTTAGTGAGTTTTTTTCTTCTAGTGTACAATTAAAGAGAATTTGACTTGTAGGTAATTAAAAATTTTAGTTCACACCATACGAATAAATATTACGTTGCATGTACTTATCTTTAGGGGTCATGTAGTGTTTGCTTAATTTAATGAAGTCATTGTAGATACCTCAGTTCTTTTTTTTTAATTTTTTTTGCTATTCTGTCACAATTTTCAATTTTTCCCCATTGTTTTTCCAAATGATGCTCATTCTAACCTTTCATTTTTGATGTTACGGGTCGCAAATGTATTGTATTTATTGTATAAACCACATAGAATGTATGTAGCATTACAAAGATAATAAAAAATGGGTACATTAATGACTTTTGAATGATCCACCTTTACATCATATTAGCTGCTATTTCATAAAAAATCTTCCAATTTATATAAACAGTTATCAATAAGTATTTTTTTAATTACAATCCTGAACATTTTATTTGGAAGTAATCTTATTCTCATTGGTATGGCATTAAAAAGCTTGATTGATACATAGTAGAAAGTTTTTTGAGTGCAACTATATCCACTCCTGAAGAAACCTATATCATCTCTATTTCCAGTACTGTAAGTATGATTCACACCTAATACTTCATATTTATAGTTCTCCTTAATATAGGCCTACATTAGGCACTGAAAGGTAAATATTGCAGGTAGAGTCATTATTCCAAGATGAAGAAAAATATTTTTACAGTGATTGCGAGAAGGAAGCTTACCTATAATTGTCGCTGGTTTTTTTCTTTTTTCTGAAGTCTGAATAACCTTAGAGCAGAAGACTGATGTATCCACAGTATGGCCCCATACGATAAATGACTATGAATTTGAGCATAATACATCATTCTCAAAACATCATTGCTTACACTAGACCTCAGTCTTCTTAACATATAGATACTTTGGTACAATTTAGAAGCTGTTGCTTTTATATGCTTATTCCAATTTAAACAGCAATCTATAGAGAAACCAAGAAACTTGACACAATTAACACCATTTAAGTGGTTGATATCATCTTTAACATAACTTATTTCTATATTCTGTATTTTATCTCTATTTAAACACAGCAGATTAGCCATACAGCAGTCCTCAACAATCCCGGAAACATTTTCTATTGCTGAATTCATAAGTTTGTAGGAATTGGCACTAAAACTAACTTTCAGATCATCAGCAAAGAGATAACTATCTTCTCGCCTCGCATTCGGGAGGACGGCGGTTCGAATCCCCGTCCGGGCATCCAGATTTGGGTTTTCCATGGTTTCCCCCAAATCACTCCAGGCAAATGCCGGGATGCTTCCTTCAAAAGGCCATGGCCAAATTCCTTCCCATTCCCTGCCCCCATCCTTGCCCCCCATCCTTTCCCGTCTCTAAAAGACCTCGATGTTAAAAAGAGATGTAAAGCAGTTACAAAAAAAAAAAAAAAAAAAAAGATAACTATCAACACATGGATCTAAGATATTTTTAGCTAAATCAATCATATATATGATAAAAAGTAGGGGGCCTAGAATTGAACCCTGAGAGACCCCATGATTCACTGGTAAGAAATATGATTCACAATTATTCCACACAACTTTCTGATACCTTCCACTCAAGTAAGATTGAATGAACAGTAAGGCATTTTCTTGAAAGCCGTAATACCTCAGCTTATCAAGCAATACACTATGAGATACAGTATCATTTAACGCTTTTGACAAGTCATACAGTCTGGTAGCCACAGGATTCTTTTAATCAACGTTGTTCAAGCAATTGCTTATAAATGAAATGTCAGCTCTAACAGTTCCTAATCCAGAATGAAAACCAAATTGAGATTCACTCAGAAGATTATTTTGTTCAAAGTAATTAATAATTTGCTTATTTATAACAGCTTCCAAGATCTTAGAAATCACTGGGACAATATTAATTGGTCTGTAGCTATTTAGGTCCATTTTGTCTCCTTTTTTGTATACTGGAATTACTTTGACCATCTTGAAATCGGCCGGAAATTCAATATTCAAAATGCAGGTGTTAACAAGATTAGTTAGGAGTGGCTTCTTGGACTAATGTGGACCCCATCTTTAAGAAGAATGGACTTAGTCCACATACATCTGTGCACCTACTGCTTTTCATATTAGACATTACTTCACCCACATCTTCAGTTTTGATGAAATTAAAGCTAAATTTACTCTGGGGTCTTGGTAACTTTCTTAAATAGTTTTCAGAACTCAACAGATATGGTTGTGAAGCTACCTGATCTATTATATCTTTTACTTTATTAATAAAGAATGAGTTAAAATAAAAAACCGTTAAGTTACTATTAATATCCACCTTTTTCCCACTCCCTTGAGTCTCTTTTCTTATAATTTCCCACATTGCCTTACACTTATTTGGGCCATTGTTTATAAACTCATCATTCTTTTTCTTCCTTGTTTCCTTAACCACTTTTTATATTGGAATTAAGTCTCTACATCGCGAGAATCATTTGTGTAAACTTTCTTTAGAAATTATTCCGCAACCACAGCCCAAATACTGAATAACCACAATCTGTAAATGACATATTCCTATATGGTGCTATTACCATGAACTTAAGATGATGTGAGTTAGCAATACTTAATGTCATGGCTTCATCGCTTTTCACCAGTTTACAAATATGTTTTTAAGCATTTTACTTACGTTGTTTCTAGAAGGATTTTGTGACACATACACAGATGAATATTTGGATTGAGACTTATGGCTGTAGTTTTCATATACAGGGCTAGTCTAAATGATTGCAGTGATTTGAGAAAATTACTACAAATTTATTGTTTTACATATACTTACAAGATTACACAGATATATAAACAAACTGTGAAAGTATTTTTTGAGTGTCTACAGATGTTCAATATGTGCACCTTTAGTGACTCTGCACACATCAAGTCTATAATTGAGTTCTTCCTGTACCCGATGCAATGTCAATGAGAGCAAATGCATTGGTGTTGCGAACCCACATGTCTGGCAGATCAACTGGTACTGGTGGCACTAACACTATGTCTTTTACAAAACCCCAAACAAAGAAGTCGCAGGGGATTCATGATGGATTGGCATTGTTTTAAATTTAATGTAACGAGAATGACTAGAAGGAATTTTCCATTTGGTTTCAAAATTAGTACCCACATTTGTTGGGCAATATTGTTTGAGAAAGGGCCTCTGTGTATTTTCGTCAAATATAGGCCTATAATAATTGAATAAAAATGTTCAGAATGTGACATTTTCATGCAAGTTATGTAAGAGCTTAGTTTTATTACATTTTGATGTTTTTGCAGCATTTGAAATTTATCTTGAACCAAAAACTAAAAATTTGTTGTAATTGGCTTCAGAATTTTCATCAGTTATGATTTATACAACAATTGAACATAGTAGTCTCTTCATTTTTCCTACCATCGTGTAATGCAATTGGTGAAAAGCAATTAAAGTTTGATAGATTTATTTTTACTGTCAAGTACCCCATTGGAACTGGGCTTCCTTATAGCTAACATCTCGGAAAGTACCCATTTCTATATAGTAAAGTGAAAGTGATAAGTTGAGCAATAGATCATTCTTAACACAATGTGATGTTGGACTTCATTATAGGCCAACTCAGTGACATTGCCTTTGTCAAATCAATCATCTATGTACTGTGTTAGGTGGGCTACTCGGTCTGTACAGGTATTAGTAGACAGTACGTGCACCCCTACCGTGCCTCCGGACACACTACCCGGCCGACCCACCAGGTCTTTCCCTGCCCCACCTTCTATGCACAAATTGGTCCCGACACACATGACTGACTTCACCTGGCAACCAAAGGCGTTATAAGCATGAACTTTTCCGAAATCTGACACTTCGCCAGAGGCATGCTCTGAAACATCGCCTTGTACTTTTACTGACGCTCTGTCCCAGTGGAAAGCTTGATAGGATTTTATGCAACTGACTCACCGAGAAAGCCTACATTCTTTCATTTATGTCCATCTGTTTGACATGTCTTAAATTATACCTTACAGGACAGACATACTCTGCAGCCAAATAACACAACGCTAAGGCAGAAGTTCGGATAGTTTCAGATTTCCTACCCCACATTGATTCTTCACTGAATGACTTATAATTCTTATTTATTTATTTTATTTTTGTTGTGTTTTCCACAAAGCTTGCTTTGACAATACTGTGTTTTTTACTTGTTGAAGATTTGCTGCTGACCACCTAAGTTCTTTAACTTCTGTATTCAATCTTTTGCAGTAGTCCATCAATTTCTTAGTGGTGCACATGTTTCAAAGTAAAATTCTCTTCAAGTTGTATTCTTGTTGACGAGTGCAGGTTCGTAGCACAGCAAACATACAGGCAACCATTTATTCAAACTAAAATAACTGCTCAATCCAATTGTCCTGAAATTAATGATTCCCTTTACCTACTTTTGATTAATGTCAGGAGTTCTGTGAAAAAAACAAAATTCAGAACTGTCAAATAAAACTCCTACAATACAGACACTGAATGGGAAACAACAATGTAACTCACTCATATTTGCTGCTAATCAGACTGAGAAACAGACCTTGATGGGAGAAAACGTGGTGTTTTTCGTGAAAGGCATATGACAGCAGCTTAATGTAAGTTTGAAAGCATTGTTTTTTCTCTCAACATGATCTGGACTAACATCCCTGAAAAATGTGAAGGTTGGATAAAAAGATGACCGGATTCAGCCTGTGGGCTAGGGATTGCTCATATGAATCGCTAACCGCAGAAAGGCAACATGTCCACTTTTCCAAATTTTACAGGAGAGATAAAAAACTAAATAAAACCAAATTTGTAATAAATATTAGTTTCTTTGTGATTTTGTTATTATTGAACAAGGCAAGCATAATCTCTAAGTAACATAAAACTTCCTCAAGGCTTATAACAAAGACACAGTAATTATTTTTTATGCATGGACATGTTCCCTTTTTGCAGTAAATAAGATTTTCACAAACTATTTTGAAGGAAAAAGTCAATAAAAAATGCAAACTTCATGAAAATCTAATTTATATTACTACAATAGGTAATTACAATTAATTAGGTACAATAATGCTGTCATTTGAACTTTGAAAAATTCAGTCATGCAAGCTTTCGTCTTCCTCTAAAGCTGCTGTTGATGTAGGCCATGAAATAATAGAATTCCAAAACGTCATTTTCTCCTCAGTAATGTACACTAAAGTTTTTCTTATATCTTCCATTTTCTTGATGTTTAAAGGCAATACAGAGCTGTAGGCCTTCTTTGTTGGTGGTTCTAATGGTGTAACTGAGTTTCGGAGCCTAAAAGTATCGGTTGTCAATCCTGTAATGTTCATATTACACAGGACACTGTGTGGGTTGTCAGCCGAAACGCTGATCTCTCGATACTTTGATAACATGAAAGAACGTTTCTGATTCTTAGGAACATTTTTCCCGTAGGAATCATCACTGAGACATGTTTTTTTGTAGAACTTCGGCCACCACGAGCTGTAGTCTACAAAGTCTTCTGTCGTCATTTTTACAATGGAAAATTGTCTTGGTTTTTTGAAGAATTTTTAATGAGGTCCACAACTTCTTCAATGGTTAAGAACCTCTCTTCCTTCCTCAGCTTTCTCCTGATTATGCCGAAGTCCCTGTCATTGGGCATGAAAGAATGGCCTCTCACAGGGAAAAGAAGCTTCACTTCATTAAACTTTTTTGTTTCGCACAGCTGCATAACCATTCTTATCATAGTGTTATTTTTATTTTGCCCAGCGCAATTGTCTCCCACAAGGTACAGAGTTTTGGCTTCACTGTTGATTTTATTTTCAATATACCAATTTATCATGGTGCAAACTTCGTTGGCGCCTTTACCCCCCTCTCCTTCATGGTAAATGAAAATTGTGGATTTGCTAGTAGCCAGGTTATGGATGCCAAAAACATTGACGGTTAGCTGTCTCAGGTAATACGTATCTTGGACCGGTATACAGGGAAGAGAGACATTGGCCATAAAGTCAATAGAAATTCCTGCTGTTTCTGTTGGCTTAGTCACACATCGATTAGTAACCTCTTTGAGTGCTGAGTAAAACTTTTTTGCCCTACGTTTGTGAACCATCAGTTCAGCGACTGCCGCCCTCTTAGCATTATCATTCAGGAATGGGCTTTTAACTTTTAAGTTTAGTTCCTCGCAAGTTATGCAAGCATCTTTCACTGGTTGACCAAAGCCAATCTCTGGATAATTTTCATGAAAAAAGGACCAAAAAACTTATAAGAAAGTTTTTTCTCACTTCCCAAATTTGCCATGAGAAAGTTGTGTTCTTTTTTAATAAACATTTCATGCATTATTTTTAAATTAATATTTGATGCCAAATACTTTTTATCCTTGCCTGTATAATGAGATTATTTTGTGGGAAAAGATTCAATGTGGGCTCTCATTCTAGAAAGCACACAACCAGGTATCATGTTTTCTGAGACATTTTTCCCTCTATTGTCCGTCGGCTGTTCATTCAATTGTAACAAGTGTGACAGCCGATATACTTGCTTTGGTGAATAACCATAAGTTTTCATAAAGGCTTGTTTACATACCTTGGTTCGGGCACCGTTATGTAGAATGTGATATTTTACACTGAATGACTTAGGTTTTTGTGATGAAGAGCCTGGCCTAGCTCTTTCTCGTTCAACAGGTACAGTTTCTATCAACGATTGGACGTATATGTCTTGCTCTGTCTTTGTTTCCATCCCATGAAGGTGAGAAAAGATTTCAATCATGTCCTCCTCTGAGTACACGGACAGGCAGTTATCTCTGCAGCTGAAACCAATGAAAAAAATTAGGCTACAGTAAACTATGTAAGATAGGCTAGGTAATGTAGGCCCTAACATAAACAGATTAATCAAGCTTCAATTAAAATCAAATCTTATGTTACAAAAATCAGTATTACGATAAATTAAAAGTTACTTTTAATATTGAATGGATTATAATAAATATTATGAGGTTAGTCAGTTTGAGTTTAGGTTTGACCACTTATTTAGGTTATGTGTGCTTCACAGTAACTAGGGATTAAGAAAAACATCAGGCAGTTGTTTAATTACATTTTTTTTTCTTTTAATAAAGTGTACACATGCTTTATTATTACCACCCATTCAATGATGGAGAATCCCTTAATACAACAGTTACCTGCAACAATTTGAGGCTGGTTTCTTAGCTGGTATTGTTTTTTCCGGCCCAATTGACATGTTCTTCACCCAGTACTTTAGCCTTCTTGATAATATTTCGTTTGTATTGATCCTCATGTCGAATACCTTTTCTTCTTTTGGAGTTTTCTTTAGTTGGTGAACATTCTTCACCTGAACTGCTCATTTTTAATAAAAAGAACCTTTTAAAACTAGAAAGCACTTAAATAAACAGTAGACTAGTAGGCATAACCTAAAACCACAACAAACAGCAGTTAGTTAATCAACTGGCCACCGCCTACTGAGCGTGCCGCCAACAAGGTTTACTGCAGACAGGGTACATGTCCAGGACTTGTTTCCTATCTGCAGTAAACGGAAATTTCAAGACGTTGCCATGCCAATGCTGTTTAGTGGGACATGATTCCTTTCAGCAGTATACAATGCGTCCTTCACTTATTAGATGTTTTAGTAAAGAAAACAATTTTTGGGAAAAATGGACATGTTTCCTTTCTGCAGTTAGCGATTCATATATGGTTTCCATGAATAAGGTTTCGTAACTACTGAAAAATTTTAAAATTTGTTTCTTTTTACATTTGTTGCTGCCCTTGTATCTTCATCTCTTGTAACTTACGGGTCTGATTTCCTTGTTCTACCTTATTTTGAGTTAGATAACTTGCTTGTGCCCACGTTACCTATATTTTGCTGCAGCATAGCCTTTTAAATGAATATAATGCAATTTCCATATCTGATTTACACAGTATATTTGCTATAAATGAAATGTCTCTCCTGAAAATTTTGGTTAGTATATTAATTTCATCCTCGAAATTATTGTTAAAATGAACTGAAAGTCATTTTATGTACTGGGAGGAATGTGTAGTCATAGGTCACCTGAAACTTCAACATGAGAATCAAGACAATAGGCAAATTCTGAAATTACATATTTATCAGATTATATTTTCTAATACTGTGAAAAAATTGTGAAGAATGGTGGAATTTCTTGAACTAAACTAGTTAGACTGACGGGGGGAAAAATATTTACTCTGGAAATTTTTAAGGTTCATGAGAATATCTTTTAGTGACTAGTGTTAAATTGATGACTAAAGTTTACAATATTTTCTGTATTTTTAAATGTCTATTTTCTTTTCAGCCTTCTACAATGCTTAAAGTGTGGATTGAAGAATTTTTATCAGTAAGTACAGTTTTTTTTTTAAAATGTAGTTACCGTATTCACTATCTGCTATTGGTTGTATAATACTAATTCATTAACAGCAAGAGTTTTCGTTAAAATCAATTCTTATTCATAGTTGCTTCACTTTTAAAGGTTTTTTTTGTTCCAGATGTGAGTTTATTAATGAAACTTTATGTATATTTTCTACAGGCAAGGATCTTATATCATCAAAGATTTGTGATTATTTTTGTAAAAAAAAGAGGATATGGAAGAATAACCCATCACTTACCACAGATGAGGGCAGATGAATGAGATGAACACCTAAAAAACACAAAAACCACAAACAAAATTCATAATATTCCAGTTAATAACCTTAGTCATGTAGGAGGCGAGACATATGATGAGGAAAGATGTGACAACATCCTGATTTGCCACATTAATAAAACAAATGAGAGGTTGGCATTTGTACAAGTGGTGGGGGAAAAATTTGACCAACAATATGTGTGGAACAGAATAATCTCTGTAGATGTTTCATCTTTGTTTCATTCATGTCACAGGTCTGGATATGGTCATATCTTTTCTGCTGCCATATGTCTTGCCTTCTACATGACCAAGATTATTAACCAAAATATTATGAATTTTTTAAATTTTTTTAAATTAATTTAATTTAATTGCAATGGAGCACAGGCTCCGGTGGCAATATCCCTACACACCCATCTTCCCCCTATCCTGCACCCACCTACATTTGCCCTCTACAAATTTTATCTTTAAATTCCTTCAAAGTTTTCGGTAAATTATTCATCATTTCTCTTGGTAACTCATTCCACTCCCTGACACCCTTACCTAAAAAAGAGAATCTTCCCACACCCTTGTGCCTGAAATCGAGTGCCAGCTTGTGGTCATGGTCATCTTTTCCCTTCCATGCACTACTTCTCATACCTATTGCAATATCTTTCCATGCCTCATCACCAGTATATGCCCTGTACACTCCCATGACCCTCCTCATCATCCT